>PVJO010022626.1:0-27666 GCA_004026905.1 Hystrix cristata | reverse complement strand
TACTTAGTTATTAAAAATTAAGCTACTGTGTGTATTCACTAGATATTATCTTTTGGCTTCTTATTTGGTAGCTAAGGACTTTAATTCTTATATGACTACATAATCCATTGTTTTCTCTTCCCAATAAAATTCAGTTGAATATCACATTTTGGAATTATATCTATACTCAGTATTTACATATTTTTATAATGCAGTGTTATTCATTGATTGGCTCAGTAGTTGAGATTTTTACTTCTATTTTCATAAGTTTTTGATAGTTCTCACATTTTCTAATTATTGTTTCATAGTTACCTAATTATTTCTCACCATCCAACTGCCTCTCAGGATCTTTTTGTGAATAGTAAAAGATGTGATAATGTACCATTTTTATTTTATCACTGGAAACACCATTCTTGGAGCTTGCCCCTCCCTGTGCCAGTGCTGCCAGGCAATGTCCCAGCTGTATTGCCATTGCTAGTGTTTTAGGAATTTCTTCCACTTTCCTCCTAGATCAAGACCTTATTTTCTCATTTTCCTTTATTTTGGTGAGATGCATCCCTCAGTGTATTTCCTGAGATTAATTTATGTGGAGGAGGGTGAATATTTGTATTTGCACATGTGAAAAATTCTTTTATCTAGTTTGACTGGGAAAGAATTGATGTTTGAAAATCATCTTTACTCAGCATTGTAAAAGCATTATTGCCTTTTGTTTTCTAACTTCTAATGCTGTCAGTGAGGTAACTGAAATGACTATACATATATTCTTTTCCACCTAGGATATTTTAGCATCTGTTTCTTATGTTTCATATTCTGAAATTTTGCAATGATATATGTTGCTGGATTCATTTTTCTGGGTGTTCTTTTAAACAAGAAGATTATATTCTTTGTTTCTATAAAATTGTCTGGTATTGTTTCTTTAATATTTGCCCTCCATAAAATAAAACTCTCTTTCTTCTTTCTCTATTTTAGAACTTCTACTAGTAGCATATTAGGTCGAAACTGATCACATAAAATTTCTCTTTGGTCACTTGATCTACAAAAATTGCAAACTAATATGTCTTAATTTAATACTTTATAAATTTTTTTTTTTTTGGTGGTGCCGGGGATGGAACTCAGACCCTTGTGCTTACAAGGCAAGCACTCTAATCACTGAGCTAAATCCCCAGCCCTACTTTATAAAATTTTTGTATACATACACACAAATACATGATTACATGTATATATTCTGGTGGTCCTAGAATGTCTACACTGAAGAATGAAGTACCTGCAAACTAAGTGTCCACTCTGCATACTTGGGAGTGACTTGTAGATGAGTGGGCTTCAATGTAGGGAGTTAACATGTGAATGTGGCTATTACACTGGTGGAGCCCCAAATGTTAGTCTCTCATGCTGTGTGGAGAAGGATCTTTTAATCTCTGCATTCGATGTATAAGCTGCTGATTCTAAGAGAAAACATTTCAGATCTTATCATCCTGTGTGCATATCAGCTATTTTGTTCTAAATCTAGCTCTATCTTTTGTTCTCTATTGTTGTCAAGTGCTCCAAAATCTAGAGCCTGTTTCTTTTGTTGTTGTTGTTTTGTTTTTGTTTTTCATTATATGCAAAGATTCAAGGTGGAAGGTGGAAGAAGTTGTCACTGAGCTATCCGAGGTGGGACTGGGCTCTAGAAATTCCAACAGTCATCTGTGTGGGTTTTCAGCCTAAAGGTGGGCCAGGACTAATGTTTCCATAAATCTCTATCGAAGCCAAAAGGACAGAACTGCTACATGGCAAAAAAATGTTGAAGGATATTTGAAGGATAATGGGATCTCTTACCTCCTATAATGGTGTAAATATAAGAATCCATGGCTCTGAGGTCTTTTGATTTCTATATTTCTTGTACAAGGAGTGGTTTTATCACAATTTCAATGTAAATTATGACAAAATTGTTGGGGAAATACAGAGACACTGGTAGCTGGAGTGTTCCCTTGTATCTGTTTGGGATTATTTTGGAAAGGAATTGCTAGCAGTGAGAGGAACGCAATTTTGTATCAAATCTGTGTTGTTATTCTCAACAATGCCAGAATGAACCTTTCTAGCTTGACATTAAATCAGCCCATATTCAGTTCTGTGCTCCAGTCACCCTTTTTTGAGAACCCAAGACCAGTGTCTGAAACCTATTGTTTTCATTTTCTAAGGGCCAATGGCTGACTACCTGTTTGCATCCATCTCTACCTACATGTATGATTTAGGTTACTCTGCTGTTCACATTCTGTCCTTCTAAATTTTATTGGCATTTTTCTTTGACAAACTGTCTTATCTCATCTTGGCTACTTTGCGTTTATGTGCAGCCTTTATAATTTTTTCTCTTCTTTACCTTTATTTGGTAGGATTTGAAGTAGAATCAAATATATAAATGCTTTGTGCTTTCTGTCCTGTTTATCCAGTGGTCTTATATCTTACTCTTTGTTGTGTGGTGCTAAGATTGAACCTAGGGTTCTTGCACTGTACTACATTTCTACCCAAACCCCTTTTAAATTTCTGAGACAGGTCTCACTAAGTCACTAAGTTGCACAGGCTGGACTTGAGCTTGCAGTCTTTTTGCCTCAGCCTCCCAAAGTGCTACGATTACAGGGATGCACCACCACACCCAGATGGATCTTACATTTTTGAAATATTTTTATTGGAGTACTATGTCCCTACAATAGTGTTCAACGATTTTTAAGTGTAAATTTTTTTTTTTTTTGTGGTGCCAGGGATCGAACTCAGGCCCTTGTGCTTGCAAGGCAAGCACTCTAATCACTGAACTAAATCCCCAGCCCCTTTAAGTGTAAAATTTGATAACATGTTTATAGTCCAGATGTTTCAATACCCTACTCAATATTTAAATGCAGAGTCATAATTTCATGTCTTTTTCTACCATAAATTCAGACAGATAAATATATGCATTCCTTCTGGCAATAGTTGTGTGCCTTTAAAGTTTAGAAGGAAACAACTCTAGGCTTCTGGGCCTAGATCTAGATGAAAATAAGTGAGCAATCACCATAACTAGTAATATATTTAACTGTATTGATCAATATTAGGATTATTCTTATGTGTAAATAACCGAAAGAACATCCTGTAATATGCTACTAAACAATTACTTGGTTCCTGTCATTTCTTCAAAAGTAAAATAAATAAATAAATAAATAAATAAATAACAAGAGGAAAATAAGTCTACTTCGTTTTCCTAAAACAAGAGAAGAGGAACATAACAAAAGTTCAATTTCACCAAATGATTTTTGCCCCAAATGGCACAAGAGACTGTGTAAAAACACAAGGGAGGCCAAATATTTGTGGCAGATGCTCTTTTAATGATTGCTGTTAAAGCATGACAGGCACTTTGAAAGCATTTGATATGTTTCTCTCAAGTAATCTACTTTGTAAATATCAGAGGATGGAAACACATCTCCCACTAAAATTTCTAAACATATTTTAACATTGTTTTTATTTTTGGTGCCTCTATAAATACAAATAACTTATATTTATTTTCAATGATAAAGTCTTTAGTAGTGGTGTTCCAGTCAGAATCCCAAACTCAAGTGCCTGCAGAATAGTGGCAAGTGTGCAAATATAAATATAAGAAAATAGAGATTGGTAAATTGAAGAGTGGTATAACCTCCTAAGGGCACTCAAATCTAAATTAAGTTAAAATGTATAAAAGTAGCAAATGAAATACCAAAATAAATAACATAACTTAAAAACTTGACATAAAATAAACCAAAAATTTAAGTGTCTATAGATTGAAGGCCACTAGTTTAACTAATGCTTTAGGAAGTGATAGGTGAATTCTCAGGTGATTATGTTCTCCATGTAATCTCCACTAAATACCTATTTAAATTTCTTATTTAGACTTTATTTTGCCTTTTTCCTTCTTCAAAGTGTGCTTCTTATTTTTCTTACTTCTTTAGTGTTCACTTCTCATACCCTTGTGCCTTTCCTTTTTCCTCTTTCACTGGCCTTCTTGAACTCACCAAAAGGTGAGTAGAAGGGACAAAATTTAAACATAGATATTTCTGTAAGTCTTGAATCAAGTGGAGACCCTTAATCAGTTGTTTTCTTTTCAGAAAACTCTGATGACTTCTTACCTGTAAGACAAAGACCATACTGCTCAGGTGCTGTTCAAGGTCTTCTTCAACTCGCCCTTCCCTGCCTTGCCGCCCTTCTCCCTCAGGACAACACCCCTTCCAGTGTCCTAAATCCACAAGGCCACTGCTGCCAGTGACTTGAAAGGCTGACTGCTTACTTTCCACCAGTCATCTGCATTCTTTCACTTTGCCTGGCACATGCTTTGAATACTGTTGGTGCTCAGTAACTATGAGGTGAATTTGAATTGTTATTAATTTGAAAGCAAGTGAGTTAAAAGATTGTTATTGTAGTTTTTTAAAGGAATTATATTTAGTCACATTTTGCTTATGACTCCATTTCTCCTCCTTAACAGCATCAAAATAAACCTTTAAATATATATAAAAAACATCCTGGAAACAAAAAGCATCCTCGTCTGTATTTGTCTGCCCTATTGCTTTACCAGTCTGACTAGACAGATGGCACTAGGCATTTGATTCTGGCATTTGGCAGATGGACATGGCTAAGAAACAGGAAGTGAGATACGCTTCCAAGTTCAGAAATTGTTGACTAGTAGACCATAGTTTGTTTCCCTGCTAAGAGCTTTTGCTGCCAAAGCTTTAATCATTCTGGGCTCTTCTCCATTACATGAATGTGATATATAAATTCTTTTTCATTCATATAGTGCTCCCTTTCTTTCCTTAATTCTTGGGATAGAATCTTATAATGTGAGTAAACAGACATTTCCTTGCCAATTACAAAGGACTTTGCCCAACAATTTAAACACTAGCAAAATACGAAATACGCTACATTATACTTTGAAAATGACCTTAAGTCAATGTCAAGTACAGAGAATGAGTGTTCAGGGAATTTCAAGGTTTTTATCCAAATTTTATGCCTACTTCACAGAATCTCTTTTCATATTTATGTATCCTGATGTTTTATTGGCATTAATATAAAAACAATTCAGATTGTTTTTAAAAATCTAAAATCTGGTTTATCTATGAGACACAGATCAGAACATAAACCAATTTTGTTTTAGTAATACCATGTCAATACTTCCTGACAGAAGACAAATGCAGTTATTATTTCACTGTTCCTTACCTTTGTAAAAGTTTAGAATTTTACAAAATGACTCTTCTTTACATGTCAAAATAGAAAATTGGTGAAAAGTTTAATAAAACTGCAGAAATTTTTATATCTAGTGGCAATGATGGATAACCCAGGTGTGCTTTGTTTTAAATGGGGAACAACCGTATTAACATTAAAAAAAATATGACCTTACTAGAGAAAGGTATCTTTCCACCAAAATACAAAGACATTTGTGTGAAATAAAACTTAATTTGAATTGTTTCAGCCCTAATTTGGTTAGATATTCTCTGTGATAGAAGACTGAAACTAGGATTGTCTTGAGTCAGTCTGTATCTAGTAGCTGATTGCCTGTCTGCTAGAATGACAGAATACCTGTGGAACGAGTCCGAACTCAGTAAATTTGGGAAAAAGATAAGAGTAGCTTCAGGTATCTCTCTTTCCTTTTCTAGGCCTCTTTTCCTGTTTTCCCACAACACACACACACACACACACACACAGAAGCACTCAATGTTTTCAGACTCTCTTAGTCCTTTTATAGAGGAAATCTTACAAGTTATTTTAAGGAAAGCACTTCAAAATTCTATATGCTATACCAATCAGGAAATTTGAACTTAATAAAGGAGCACAATCGGAAGGACAATAAAAACGATGCATAATTTAATAATTGTAGAAGTTCATGAAATACTTGGGAAGAACCCTTCTAGAATTTTAATCTCAAAATACAAATGACACGCCTTTATTTGAGACTCTGTGTTCATGAATCTCATGAGGGTGAAATAGTGTTGGATCCATATTTTCTGTGTGATCTGAATCTTCTGATCAGAAGAACTGCAAAGCTTTGGTTTTCTGGAAATTTTAGCTGCAGTGCTCCCAGTAATTAGTCACTTTTTACAAGAGAACATTACACCAAGTAGTTCCGCCCAGCTTCTTTCTATGTACCTATTCCTACTGCTCTCTACTTCACATTCTCCATAGAGCAGGAACATGCAAGCTTTCCTACCTCTATATGAGCAATTTTCCAAAATAACTGGCCTTCTCAATTCCATCTATAAAATAAAATGATGCCCATGGAATAGTTAAGTCCTTGGTTAATCCCTAGAAAGACTATGAAATTACTTCCCCATCATTTTAATTGTTTATTCCAAACCATTTATGCCAGATGAAACTGTCATTGTAATTATGTAACTTAAATAAGATCCATACACAGTAGGAAAAATAACTACTAAAATGAAACTGGAGTATTATATAATATGAAAATAATAAAAGTGGAGTTTATTGTTCCTATAAAAATAATTGTAATGCTTTGCAAAGACTCAATAACTATTAATTACAAAAATTGAACTGGAACTGATATGCAAAGAAATTATCCATGAAAATTAAATGAATTATATATCTGGATTGCTTTAAAAATATCTTTAGGTTTTCTATTTTCTGATTTTATTTGTTTTAATTTTAAAGAAGTAAAACTAGAAATTGTGGAAAGTATATCATAGATTTAGTTTATAAAAGAAGCAGAACTCTAATAATGGACACAGAATCAATGGAAAGTCCTTTATCAAAGAACTGACACGTGAATGTGCATTCATACATTAAATATTTAAAATTCCTTAAAGTGTGATTGTCATACCCTTATGAGTCAATTTAATCTTCTTTATAGTGTTAAATGACAGTTAATGATCCAATCACCCGGAGAAACAGATTGCTACAGAATGTTAGTGTACAAAATCCTTGGATTAACCAATTAATCTGGTGTGAGGTCAGATTGTGTTGTGAAGTTGGGAGTGAAGGAAAGCCTGGTGATTTAAGAATAAAAAAATCTACCTTCACTGACTAAAGAATATCTTCACTTCTTTGGTAGACTAATGTTTTTAGAGAAATTTTATACATGAATACTTCTAGGAAAGAAGTCTACTATGTGGTAAGTGTTTGAGATTAAGTTTTATAAATGAAGAGGGAAGATAGCAGACCAGTGCCTATGTCTTCTACAACAGTGGCAACAAGTAACAAGTGAAAATTTAGGAAATGTTTGTCTATGTTGTGGTCGAGCTGAATCTCCAATTCTTGACAGGTAAAGTCAGGGTTTGTTAGCATTTATATTACATTTATTGAGAAATGGATCACAAAACCTGTACTGGAAAGACTCGGCAGCAAGCAGCAGGGAAGAAAACAGGATCTCACCAAGATCGAGTTTCTTCTTCTTCCCTCAAGAGCTACCATGAATGCAAAAGCAATGATTCTGTATGCTGGGAATTTTTGTCTTTCTTATGAAAGAGAATTAACATTTCACTCAAGAAGGATTTCAGAGTGTTGACTTTGTATCCAGCTACGCTGCTGAATCTGGTTATTAAATCTAGGAGTCTTTTGGTGGAGTTTTTGGGGTCCTCTATATAGAGAATGATGTCATCTGCAAATAATGATAATTTAACTTCTTTTCTTATCCTTATTCCTTTTATTTCTTTCTCTTGTCTAATTGCTCTGGCTAATGTTTCCAGAACTATATTGAATAAGAGTGGTGAGAGTGGACATCATTGTCTTGTTCCGGATTTTAGAGTGAAAGCTTTTAGTTTTTGACCATTTAGTATGATGTTGGCTGTTGGTTTGTTATAGATGGCTTTTATCAGGTTGAGATAAAGACCATCTATTCCAATTTTCTGCAGGGCTTTTATCATGAATGGGTGTTGGACCTTGTCAAATGCCTTTTCTGCATCTATTGAGATGATCATATGGTTTTTATCCTTGGTTCTGTTAAAATTAAAAAAAAAAGAAGGATTTCACTGAACTGAGATAATTGCTTGGATCTTTGTTATTGTCTGAATGTCTATGTCCTCCTAAAATCCATCTGTTGAAATCTTAAACTTCAAGATGATATTAGAAAATGAAGACCCTGAGAAAATGATTAGGTCATGAAGGCAGTTATCATGAATGGCATTAGTAAACCCAAAGACCTAGTTAACCTTTTCTAACATGTGAGGATACAGCAAGAAGTTACTTTCTCCGAACTGGGAAACAGGCCCTCCTAAAACACTGAGTCTTAGACTTTCCAGCTCCATATCTGTAAAAAGTAAATTTCTGCCTTATGTAATACCCAGTCTATGGCATTTTATTATTGACAGTCCAAACCGACTAAGAAAGTTACTACTACTTCAAATGTGTACTTCTTTTGGATGGTGACTTTCTCTTTTAACTAAAATACAAGCTTCTTTTATGAGAAACACATACTTCATGCCTGAAATACAGCTTGATGTTCAATTATTGGATATGGATTTGTAGTCCTGAATTTTTTTCTCTAACTTATTAACCTATTCTGCCTTTTTCTTTTATTCTACTCAACTCTTAGTTCTATGGTCAATGAAGACAGTCAGAACTGAAGAATTTCACCTCTTCAAAATTTTATGATTTTGTTGTTTGTTTCCTAAGTAGCACCCTGCATGATGTTAAAAACTTGGGGTGGGTGTCCTTGAATAGAAAATAATGAAAGAGTAGATGTAACTATAGCTCTATTATCTCCAGACAAGTTTCCCTAAAGCAGATACCTAGATAAGGATTTTTACACAAATGATTTAGTAGGAGGATATTGGCATGAGAAACAGGAAAGGGAATGCAAGATGTAGGATAGGGAGAAGAAACTAAGCAAAAGTGCAAATATGAGTGTCCTCCTATCCTCAGCCTAATCTCACAAGGAGTGCTAGAGATTTAAAGATTGCATAGGATGTTTTTCCCCTCGATGCAAGAAGTCATACTTGTGTTCCCCATCTTCTGTCATTACCTACACACAATCCCAGGGGCTGTGTAAACTCTCAGATGCTTCCAGGAAAGAAGTTGCTAGGAGTTCAAGAGCAGTCCTTGGAAGAATGTGGCTGGTGTGAGTGGTAACAGGTGACATATAGAGGCTGTGGTATGGATGCACAAAACCAATAAAATGGGTCCAAGTGGTCTGCAGAGAGCATTAAGATATCCTTTCATGCTAAAAACTGTACTTGACAAAAGATATTTCATCACTTCCTGGTCCCACTGGCAAAGTGGATACCCAAACAGAGTGTGTTTTGGGGGTGACTGTGTGATGCTCTAATCCTTGTATAAGTCCTACCAGTGACTCAAATGTTTTTTGTTTTGGTTCTGCCTTCACAGGTCTGTTTTAATGTTATATTATTACCATTATAGTGAAGAATATTTGGTTGATTATATTTTTCTAAGGTTGAGGTAGCACTATCTTTTAAGTATTCTCTGAAACAAGGTCTATGTAGTAAGGTGTGAAAGCTGAGTCATTAATTTCTGTAATATTCTATATAATATGCTGTGTATAATTTCTATAATATGCTATATTTCTGTAATAAGCTATTTGACTTATTATTAACTACTGTAATGTACCTCCCAGCTTCACATTGGTACATAAATGAGAAAAAAAATAGTATTCAAGTTATTGAAACACTAATATTCTGTAATATCTAATATGTAGTTTGAGTCATTTCAATCTTAAATGTTATAATAAGAATGCTAGACCTAGCATGAGTATATTGACATGTATTCTATTTTTTAAAGATTCTTTTGATGTTCTTAATGAGTAATATTTTTCTTCAGAAGTACAACTTTAGTTTTCACTAAGTAATAAGCACATGTACAAACAGATATGCCTAGAGGTCAGTGTTACAGCAAATATTCAAATATATATGCTTTACTGAAAAATTATTTTAAATATTATGCCCTATTATTTATAATATATGCCATATATACACACATATAGAGCAAAGCCTATATCCCTTCAATGTTCATCCTTTTATTATAAAGTCAAAGATATGAATTAAATAATCTTAGTTCTCTTTCCCTTTGGCATACTGATGTTGTCGATGTACCAACCAGAGACATTAGTAACAAGTGAGAGATGAAGAGGGTTTCTAGCAACTGACACATCTACAGGAGGCGTTAGGATAGCAACAGAAACACTAAAAGCTAAACTGTCTGCTGGATATCTGGTCCTGAACACTCTGTGTACAACAACACAAAAATAAATGCTTATGATAAAATATGGATGGCACTGTATTCATAGCACTGTTACCAACATCACTAGTCATTCGAGAGATGCAAATCAAAACAACGTTAAGATTCCATCTCACTGCAGAAAGAACCGCGTTTATGAAAAAATCAAGCAATAACAAATGCTGGCAGGTCTGTGGGGGAAAAAGGAACCGTCCTCCACTGTTGGTGGGAATGTAGATTGGTCCAGCCACTGTGGAAATCAATATGGAGATTCCTCGAAAAACTACAACTAGAGGTTCCATTTGATCCAGCTATTCCCCTACTGGGGATTTCCCCAGAAGAATTAAAATCATCATACCACAGGGATATATGCACAACCATGTTCATAGCAACACAATTTGTAATAGCTAAGTCTTGGAAACAACCTAAATGCCCAATAATCAATGAATGGCTAAAGAAGATATGGTTTTTCTACACAATGGAGTACTACACTACCATTAAAAAGGATAAACTAGGGCTGGGGGTTTAGCTCAGTGATTAGAGTGCTTGCCTTGCAAGCACAAGGGCTTGAGTTCGATCCCCAGCACCACAAAAAAAAAAAAAAAGGATAAACTAGAGTCATTTGTATGTAAATGGATGTTGCTTGAGAACATACTTTTAAGTGAAATAAATCAGACACTCGTGAGTACACATCGAATTGTTTCTCTGATATGAGAAACCATAACTGTAAATAAGGACAAAGAGGTGTAATAGATATTATATAAAAGGAAGATAATATACAAAGGAGAGGAGCACTAGAAAGAGAGAAGGGGGAAAGCAGGAAGGGAACAAAGGAAAGAAAGGGGAAAGGGAAATCATGGAGAAATGTGAATAAACCTGTTGTAAATAGGGAGGGAGGGAACAGAGGGGATGGGTGGGGAAGAGGGGGGAGAACCAAGATGCATCATATACAGGTACAAAATAAATGTGATGAGTGTGATCATTATATGTACAATGTACCAATACATGTTCTTGGTTTAAAATAAAATTTTAAAAAAATGTAACTATATGGGGGTTGAGGATTTAGCTCAGTGGTAGAGTGCTTGCCTAGTAACCTCGAAACCCTGAGTTCAATCCCTAGCACCCCCCAAAAAAAATGTAATTGTGAAAATTTTCTACTAAAATAAATATTTTAAGTGCTTATTTTAATAAGTACTGTATAAATTATTTTGACATTTCATTCATGTGAAGTATTTCATTCCTGAAAATACTAGAAAAATTAGACATTGTCATCTATCTTGAAGTAACACAAGATTATTTTTGGCATTAATGTGCACATGTGCCTCAAATAAGTAGGATTTTATTAAATATTGAGATGAATTTCTGTCCCAGAGGTTAAGGATATAATGCATAAGAAAGTTTTCAGTTTTTCTAAGTTCAGTATTACTAAATTCAAACAGAACATTAAGGGGCAAGGTGGCAGCTGAGCTGGGGTGGTGCAGTAAGTAAAATATCCACTTTGTACCCTGCATGTAACTTGCCTCAGGATTTCAAAACATGGGTTGTGTGACCAGGAGCAGCCTAGGCTTACATCAGGCTCACTGAAGTCAGTTAGAATATAACTACAAAGAAGGACTTTCATCCTTCTCAGATAGTGGGAATAATTTACCTCTACATTGGCCATGAGGAACACACACCCCAGGGATGTAGGAAAGGAAGTTACTAATCTGTTGCAGGATCCCCAAGGAAGAAATTCCTCTCCTAGTTAGCTTTCCAAGTTGATACAAAGTCATGGCAGTACAGTTTCTAGGTTCGTGTGATTCTACAGACTGAATTCCAAAATAAGGACCCTCCCTACCTTTGTGTTCACTGATCTCTAACATTTAGTTGGGTGGCTAGGAGACACTCGCAATAATACTGCTTAGATTAACAAATTATCCAACATCACCACAAACACATGCCCTTCCATGAAATAAGAAAATGGCAATGGCAATGGCAACTACCAGACAATGAACCCAAGAATAGGTAGGAAATGATGTTCCACGATGCTATACAGAGGAAAGCAAGGAGCAGAGTTGTGCCACAGCGATAGAAGGACCATGAGAACCAACTGCAAACATGAGGAGTCCTAAAGAGAGGCTCTGAGAGGAGAGGAAGAAGGTGAGGTTGGCTGGGACACAGAAAGGAGGGCGTAGATATGATCAAAGTATATTATGTTACATGTATTTATGAAAACATCATAAGGAAATCCATTATTTTGAATAATTAATATAAGCTAATAATAAAGTAAAGCCAGGTACTGAGAAGTCCAAAGAACAGTATAACAATCTGGAGCTAGTAACAGGGGCTCAGTTAGTAGCCCTGGGTCTGAAGGCATGACGGAGGGAACACAAACTTGGAGGCAGAAAGGCTGTGTAGAAGGGGCAGACTTAGAGAACTTAGACCTTCACTTGAACGATGCAGAGCTGGGTGAATAAATCCCCAGAACTCAGGGTCCTCCTACTGCTACCTACTCTGATGGAGAAAGGCAGAAAACAAAGGGCAAGAGAACCTGTTACCTTTTGATATTAGGGTGCCCAGTCTGATGTTGACATTTCTTAGTCTCAGTGTCAGAATATAGAAAACAGCACATTGAGTTTCTCAGATAGTGTTGGCCTCCTCACCAGTGTACGCCTTATTTCTTTAATTTAGTAAATGCCCTATAGGCCCTCCCAGAGAAACAAGGCAGATGTAATTTTACTAATAATAAAAATTGCAAGACCAAACTTGTGTGTTTAGGGAGTCATATGAACTCATCTTGGCCTTTTTAGTGCCCAGCAGGGTCCTCCAGACACACAAATTAATATGCTACGGTGTGGGTGCAGTCTGTCCCCCTAAGGCTCATGTGTTGGAGGCTCGGTCCGCAGGGTGGACTCTGAGAGGTGAGGCCTAGTGGGAGGTCCTTAGAACTTTGTGTTGCTGCCCTCAGGACAGAAATCTGGTCTCTGGAATTGAGTTCTCTGGAGAGCTAGTTGCTATAAGATCCTGAGCTCAACCCCTGCAGCTCTCTGGCTTCCTGTTTTGCCATGTGGTCCCTCGTTCTCCCAAGCATTCTTGTCCTGATACTATCTGCCGTTGGTCTTCACCAGAACACTAACCAATGGATCCACCCAAGCTTGGACTTTCAATCTTCTTAACTAAATAAACTGCCTCTCTATACATTTTATTTAAAAGACTGGTATTGAGACTCAGGGTTTGAGGGTACATAGTGTATTGATCCAATACAGGCCAGTCTCTCTGATGTGTAATAAATTATATATTGAAAAACACAAATTTCCTTTCCAACTTCCATTCATTGTGATAGCACAATTAATCCCTGAAAAGACTCACAATACTTAAAGTAAGCTACCGTAAAAGGGAATACTGGAACAGTCATAAGTGGAGGATAACAATGGAAGACATTGCACTTATCTTGGTGTTCCTAGAGGTAACTTAGAATGTGCCTTGGGAAAGAACAATATTATAACCACACTCTGCCTCCCTCCAAGGCACATCTTTCAATCTCCTCTTCATAAGCCATGGAACAGATGACAACCTCTGGGGTAGAATTCCAAAGGTATGTCTGTGGTTATTGAAAACATTATGCCATTTATAAGTGTGTCTGATTCCCTGGCATTCAAGATACACATCTTATTTTTTAAATATAGAAATGGTCTCATTATGTAGATCTGTTTTAATCCATCTTGTTTATTATCAAATAGTAAATCACAGAGCATACTTCCAGTCATGATGGAGTAAGTATATGGTACTAGAGTCACATTCCTTCTGTAAATTGCCATAAAATTAAACAAAATACATACTGCAGTTTTTAAAAGATATCTAGAGCAACAGACAGAGGAGGACCATGACCTTTGAGGGAAAATAAACACATGAGGTTTGCGCCACATTCATTTGTGCTTTCAGCCAGCATAGACAAAGTAGCAGCAACCAGAGTACTGAGAAGAGTGTGACATGTGAGACATGTTACCAGAGAAGAGGAAATTTAGAGTGGAAACAGGAGGAGTCAAAAGACTGTATGGCATTCAAGGCATTTCTCAGTGAAGGGCTGACTTGCGCATGCACAAAGCAATATTTTGCAAGATTAAGCAGAGAATAGTTGCTCGGGGTTAAATGCTGGATAGAAATATGAAGGCATGGAGATACTAGAGTTTTGTCCTAGTTGGAGCAGAGAGACTGTAGAGTATACACTAAATAAAGACCATTTTCTAATGCATAATATATATTCTAGAGAGAGGGATGCACTCTGTGACAAAGAGTAAAACTGAAATACGTCCACTGTAACAACAGATACTTGTTTCTACAAGAAAATCTGAAAATGCGAATGATATAAAATATTATTTTATTTCTTCTATCAATATTATTTTATATAAAATACTAACACTAAGCAAACTATA
Source organism: Hystrix cristata (assembly GCA_004026905.1). Taxonomy (NCBI): domain Eukaryota; kingdom Metazoa; phylum Chordata; class Mammalia; order Rodentia; family Hystricidae; genus Hystrix; species Hystrix cristata. The sequence continues at coordinate 13,126 of PVJO010022626.1, read as the reverse complement.
GTAAATTAGAATCCATTTCATAATGAAAAGAGAAAAATGACTTAAAAAGAAGGAAGTTGAAAGTGCTAAAATTTTCAATACGTAATAAATCAGAAGAGGAGAAATACAGAAACAAAAACTCAATGAGACAAATAGAACAGGAATACCAAGATAATAAATGTAAATACAATTCTGTAAAATTGTTCAAGGTATGCAAACTGAACATCACAATTATAAGGTAGATATGCTCAAACTGGATGAGAAAATGAAACTTAACCACACGGTCCATGAGTCATTCACTACAGTTACAAAGAATTGAAGAAGAGGGAAATAAAAGGGTGGGAAAACATGCAAGGGGTGATAGAAATCTGAAAGTCTAAATTTTAAAAATATATTACATTAAGAGGCACATTGCCACTAACTCCCCACAAAATATTCTCCCTTGCTTTGAGCATACTTATCCCATCATTCTTGGCACTTTCTGAAAGGGTTCTGGAAGGGTTAGGATTAGGGTCACTTTTATGAGTGTCTTTAGCAGGTGTGATAAAAAATACAGTGAATGCTGCGAAAGTGCTGTCCAAAAGACTTGTAAAAACATTGCAGTCTGTCCTCATCTATCTTATTCACTAGATTTGGCACTTTGTGACTTCTGGTTCTTCTGCAAAGTCAAAATGACCATGAAAGATAAATGTTTTGAATTGGCTCAGGATATCACAATATCATGACTAAAGACACAAAAAGGGACTTCCTGAACAGCTTTAGGAAGTGGCAAGAATAGTGGCATAAATGTGTTTGAAGTGAGGGGGAATTAGTGTCAATGTGTCTTTTACTATAATTTTAAAATTTAAACACATACTGTGTTTTTCAATCACACTTTGTATACACCACACAAATAGCAAACATGATAAATGAAGTTGAAATACAACAAAATAAGAAAAAAAGTAGGCATTAAATCAAGGGTATTAGAATAAAAGTAGAATATTTCATAATGTTAAAAATGCTATTAAAGCAAGAATATATAATAATTATAAAATGTATATACCCAATAAAAAACTTTTGAAATATATTAGACAAAAATTGACAAAACTAATGGGAAAATAGATAAACTCAAAATCACAGCTGAAGATGACAACACCCTTCTCTCAGTAACTAAAAATGTAGAAAATTTGAACGATGCTATCGACTTGACCTAACTGACATTTATACAGTGTATCTCGCAAATGTAGAATATAGCTTATTTTCAAATATACCTTGAACAATCATTAAGAGATACAATATACTAGGCCATATACTGCGTCTTTCTATCTTTTAAGGGACTAAAAATTATAAAGCATGTATTCTCTGATCACAACTAAAGTAGAAGTCCATAAAAAAACATACTAGGAAAAACTTCAAGTATTTGAAAATTAAACAATGATCTTAAAATGTGGATAAAAGGAGAGTCAGAGGGGAAAGAATTTAAAACTAAATGTTAAGAAAACAGAGTGTCAAACTCTAATAGCTTAATTAAAAGAGTGTTGAAAAGAAAAGGTATAATTTCACATGTCACAATGGAAACCACTATTCATTCATTTATTTAATCAAATATTTAATCAGTTTCTAATATAAGTTGGCACTTTTAGGCTTTGAGGATCCAACAGTAAGTCTTCTATCACTATGGGATCATATATTGTTGAGAAAGACAAATATTTATCAAAGTTCCACCAATATATGTGTTATCATGACAAATACTAGTATGTATTAATTAGTACTAAAAGTGCTAATATGAATATTATATTTATTTATTATGACGATCCTACAAAGTAATCGAAATTGTTATCATTCCATTAAAAACTGAAGAACTAGGAACTGAAAGAGAATTTCCAGAGGTTGCAGAATTAGAAAATGGCAGGTCCAAAGTTTTTATTCAAGCCTTTTATCTCCTGTTCTGTGGCTTCAATCACAGTATTACCAGTGCTTATTCATAGGCTACAAATTCTGGAAAACTCTGTTCCTAAAAAAAAAAATCTATTTAAGACAAGATCTGAAGGATGTTTGGGCAGGGATTATGTGGTAGGAGAGGAGAGTGCAAATACCCAACACGGCACAGCGCGTATATATATATATATATATATATATATATATATATATATATATATATATCTCACATGTATGTAGCATATGTATGTTAATTTTATGAGAATTAGAAAATATTCTAAAGGTAATTAAATCAGCTGAGAAAGAGAGATAATATTGACTTTAAAATTTTCATTTTTGTCTTATGTTGCTTTCTGTTGCTATAATAAAATAAGAGATACAGTGAGTTATAAAGCAAAGAGATTTTAGCCCATGCTTCTAAAGGTTGGAAGTCTAAGAGCCTATGGCCATTTGCTACACAAGTCTAGGGATGGAAGTCTAAGAGCAGTTGGTGAAGGCCTCATGCTGCATTGTGATATGGCAGGGAAGTAGAATGGCAAATGGCCATCTGTGGAAGACAGAGACAAGCAGGAGGGCTAGGCTCACTCAGGGACAATCCACTGGAGGTAATGCATTGCTGCGGGTTCACTAGACCAGAATCAACAGAAGAATAATTATACAAGGGGATTTAATAAGTAAACTCACAGGATTAGAGAGAGGCATGTCCACAATGTCTGTGTGCTACAGTGGCTTCTCAGTCCAAGAAGCCGAGAGCCACGGAATAAGAGAGAGAATGTAAACTAGTACAAGCACTATAGAAATCAGTGAGGAGATTCCCCAAAACACTGAAACTAAAAATTCCACTTGTTCCAGGTATTTTCCTTCTAGGTATCTTCCTAAAAGAGTTAAAAGCATCATATTACAGTGAAACATGTGTATCCATGTTTAAATCAGTACAAATCATAGCTAAATCTTGGAAGCAGCCTGTACATCCATCAAGATGAATAGATAAAGAAAATATGACATTCATACATAATGGAGTACTACTCTGACATAAAGAAGGATAGGTGAGTTCATTTGTAGGAAAATGGATGCACCTTGAGACCATAACGCTATGTGAAATAAGTCAGACACACAATCTTAAATATTGCATAGGTTTTCTTATATGAGAAACTCAAAGCACAAATAATTAAAGAGCAAGGTAAAAGATAGATAATAGGTAAAAGGGAGGTAGATCTTTTGCAAAAGGTAAGGGTACCAAGAGATGGAGGGAAAGGGGAAAGAAGCGAGGAGAAGGGGATGAAAAGAAATGAAAATGTGTTATGTACATGTATCAACTTCCCACAAGGAATGTAATAATTATGTACTGCAAGCATGTACTAGTAAAAATAAAATATTACAAAAAAGGATGAAGCAAAAATCTGAGACTGAGGCCTGGCAGCCCTCTGGAGAATCACTAGTGTGAATCCGCATAGAAAAGCTGAAGAAACTGAAGTCTGATATTCACAAGTGACTGCAACAACAATAGATGCACTAGCTCGAGCACAGTGCAGCTTTTCAAGGTAGGTTGTCAAACTACCTTCTTTTTGCCTTTTATTCCACCCAGGCTATAAGCCTATTGGATGGTGCTACCCACATCAGGGTGGGTTCCCTCCCTCATTTTGCTGGACTGCATGCCAATCATCTCTGCAAACACCCCACAGATACACCCCAAATTGTGCTTTATTAATCTATTAAACATTTCTTAAACCAGTCAATATGGCACATGAAGATGAATGAACACAGGTAACTAATCAAGGCCCAAGAGACGCTCTTAACTACCTAATCTCCCCAGAAAAGCCCCACCTCCCAACAGTGCCACAATCTCAATCAAATCCCAACTTAAGTTTTTTGAGGAAAGAACTTATTCAGCCCATATCAATTAGCTGGCACCCTTTCTAAACTAAAAAAGAGAGACAAAAAGTCTTCTATATTAAGAATTAACCCACATTCTCCATGGGTAGCAGAATCTATTTAGTGTTCTGTCCTCAATGGAGATAAGGAATGGACCATCCTAGAACCTTTGCAAACTGCCAGGAAGGTCTGCTAATTATTCATCACCATGAGCAGAGTGTCAATGGAACCTCTAGCTGCAATTCTTTTTCTAATTGAGCTGAGGAAAGATCTTTTCCCTACAAGGGTAGCTCATTGTTTCACAAAGTCTCTTCTCTGCGAAACACAAAACAGTTAATTCGCCCTGCCAAACAAACTAGGAAGGTAATACTTTTTTTGAATATCAAATCAGTCCAATTTCATTTAGGCTTAAATGATTTTTCTGGCCCTTCTTCATGTAGATACCTCTGCAGTCAATTAGCATTGTCACTTTTAATCTTCTGTAGTCAGATCCTGGTCATTTCCCATTAGAGTTCTATTAAGTAGATTCGTATGGCCTGGCTGAACTGACTGCAGTGCAGCGTCTGTAGAAAGCACGCCAGCCATCATCATGCAGTTGGTATTCACTAAAGGTTAGATATTACCAATAACCTTAATCACAAATTATGCTACATTGCCTGCAAATTTACTCCTAGATTTCCTCGCCACCAAATCCAAATGCTCCCAGTATATTTGAGCTGTGCCTGGTTGGAAAGGCACCTTGAATTATGCATCTCACCTCAAACCTCTTTAAACCCCATGGCCTTTGAGTCAAATCCAAAGATCCTGGGCTGTCAGGGGCAGAAGAGCTACAACCAACTGCAATGCCACATGCATTCTAACTAAAAAGGAGGGAGGGACACATTAGTCTCAGGAAAATAGAACCCTGTCTCTCATTCAGTTCAGTTAGGCCTTGCAAACAAAATGACAACGAATGATATTTAAGGACAGAGAAAACGTATCGAAAATTTACATATCCTAAATAGAATATAGGCCAAATTTACAGTAACTCAAAACATACAGCAGATGTGAAATAGCATCCTCTCATTTAAAAGGAACATGACAGGTGTCAGGAAAAAAAGGGGGGGGCTTCCACATACCTGTTACTAATGACTGGTGTGACCTTGAGAGAACCACCTAGTTCCAAAAGGCTCTTTCTTTGGGAAGTCCCTGTTTAAATATAAACAGGAATGAAGTACTTGACTAGTAACTGTGGCTGATTAGCAGTTGCTATCTTTTCAGTAGAATCGGGATCTGGAAAATGCAACACATAATGGAAGGCAGAGAAGACCAGCAGGAATGGTACAGCGGGACTGGTACCCTTGAGGGAGTGGCTTCTGCAGACAGGTCGCTACTATGCCATAGGGATGGAGAAGCAGGCATGCGTGGCTGAAAGATAGCTGTGTCCACTGCACGGCTCTGTTGGCAGCCAGTCCTAGGAAATAGAGACCCACAAACAGATACAGGAATACAAACTATCTGTGGGTACCTGGCCCTTTACCCAACTATCCTTAGCCCCATTCAATAGTTCAGCAGTTATGGTATAGGTTTCCTACCTTTTAAGTTCTTATACTCTAGAAGGATGGATAGTCCCAGAGAAAAATCATGAAACTCACTCTATCATCGTTCATTTAGACTAGTGTTCTTAGGTTGTATTTTAAATTTGACCCCCTCCTCCTTCTCATTTACAAATCTCCATCAATTTCCTCTACAGCTGTCTAAGAGAACTAACTCTTCACAGGAAACTCCTACAATTAAATGGCAAATGATATCCGTTACACTGCTTTGTCCTTATTTACAGTTATGGTTTCTCATATCAGAGAAACAATTCGATGTGTGCTCATGAGTGTCTGATTTATTTCACTTAGTAGTATATTCTCAAGGAACATCCATTTACATACAAATGACTCTAGTTTATCCTTCTTTATGGCACTGTAGTACTCCATTGTGTAGAAAAGCCACATCTTCTTTAGCCATTCATTGGTCGTTGGGTATTTGGGTTGTTTCCAAGACCTAGCTATGGATATCATATAAAAGGAAGATAATATACAAAGGAGAGGAGTACCAGGAAGAGGGAAGGGGGGAAAAGCAGGAAGGGAAAAAACGGAAAGAAAGGGGAAAGGAAAATCATGGAGAATTGTAAATAAACCTGCCATAAATAGGGATGGAGGGAACAGAAGGGAGGGGAGGGGAGGGGGGAGAACCAAGAGACACCATGTACAGGTACAAAACAAACATGTTAAATGTGATCAATATATGGACAATGTACCAATACATGTTCTTGGTTAAAAAATAAAATAAAAAATAAAAAATAAATGGCAAATGAGACTCCTTGGTGGATAGGAGAGATCTGAAATTCTGCTATTTCTAAAGGAATTGAAGTGTCTTTTGTTTATCCTAACAGAAACTCACTCAAGGCCAAAAAATAGTCTCCAGGAGCAGTACCATTGGATCTACTTTATTAAGGGGCTAAGGGAAATTTGTAATTGGCACAGGAACAAATGCTTGCTATGCTTAAAAACTAATTTTTAACACAATTTCTGCAAAAATAATAATCTTTCCATAAAATTATTGTTTTTCATAAAGCCAAGATAAATCTGTTTAACAGAGCCAAGTCATGATCATTTTAATGTACTAAGGCAGATGGTAGAAGTGAAAAAAACGTGTTTCTGGAATTGTCACAGAAGGTTTCTTAGAGGACACCTAAGTTGGATGTTGCAGGCAGAGAAGAGTCAAATTAAATGAAAGGAAGAATAAAATCATTTCCAAGAGGTAGGACACATTTAGGTTGCATTCGCCAGAGCAATGTTGATCCACCAACTTGCCACAAAGTGCAATGCAAAAACAATCAGAGAACTTTGGGACAACATTTTCCTCCTATTTAAAGTGAAAATGGTTTCCTTCCACACAAGGGATGAAAGGCATCCACACGTACTGAACAGTATTCAATAATAAATTTGAAATAAAAATACGTAGCATTGTTTTTAGGCCACAATACCAATGAGACAATATACATCTTTGAGAAGAAGTGATATCTTTGCATCTGTATTATATTTGATCTTTGCATAAATTTAGGTTCATTGAGAAGCAGATGCTAAAATGTGATTAGACACGCAAGAAATTTATTAAGGGCTGAGGATTTAGCTCAGTGGTTAAAGTGCTTGGCTTGCAAGCACAAGGCCCCAAGTTCAATCCCCAGCACAAAAAAAAAAAAAAAAAAAAAAAAATTATTAAGGCAAATTCCTGTGAGAGAAGGAGGGAGCTGAGAAACGCCAAGCTGTGATACAAGTTTGGCTCTGAGTGAAGGAGAGAAAGGGGGAAAGGAAGATGGATAGAAGTATCAAGGGCTGCAGTGCAGTTCTAAGGAAAGTTGAGCAAGGCCACCAGATTCCTCAAGCAAAGGTCAGGTTTCAGAAAAGTCCCGTATCTTCCGTATCTTCCTGGCATGGGGGGTGCTGCAATAGCGGCCGTGCTGAGCTTTGACCAGGACACCCCCCCACCCCCCGGCAAGCACAGCCTCTGTGCAAGGCCTCTGGGCCCTTAGATTTCACAGAGCAGCACCTGAGCCCTTGTTCACACTTCCTGCCACTGGAAATCTAAGAGATGTTTTCTAATGGTCACCACAATCCTGAAATCCAATTTTGGGTCACACAACAGAACTTGGGTCATTTGTGACTTGCCCTGAATTCTAATCATTTTGACTCAAAGGGTTAATAATGATACATAACACTAGTAAACTGCTTTGTATATGCACAACACTACCACAAAGAAAACATTGTCATGCTAACTTTATAGATGAAGAAATTTAGTTGACAGCATTGGTAGAATATGAAATCCAAGGATTTGTAGCTCTCTCCAACCCAGATCATTTGGCTTGACATCCCACTTGCTTCCCACCACATTTTAGAGTCCGGAGTAGATCACCCATTTTCTGAGGTAATCAATAGTACAGAATCGGGATAACAAGAAATCATCAACAATCAGGATGTCTTCGAAAGGGAAAGGTGCACTACTGACGATTCCATCAGACAACAGTGCTTTCTTCACTGGCATTTTCCTCACTTCATCTTCCATGAAGAGGCACATAATATCAATCCTACCCAAAGCACTCACAGACTTAGGTGATCCTTAAGGAGAATCACACCCTGGTTCAGAGAGAGCTATCCACCGCTCCCGTCCCAGCCCACCTTCTTTCTCAGGGAAGGATTCAGATCCTCTGGGCCAATCCTCCATTTACATCAAGGCACCTGGAATTTCTGACTCTACACTTAGACGATTTGTTTTAGATCATAATTACAGATTGCAGTTCACATTCATTTAGCATCTTTGCCTGATGCCTATATTTCATTTGCAGACGGCTATTTGTCTCTGGTATCTTATTTATTTAATTGATTGTCTATCTCAGTTTTCAGAGTAATTGTTTATCTAAGTGGCATATAAGCATGCTCTGTTCCTATGCTCCACTCTGGGAGAGCGTGCTTACTGCTTTGAGTAATTCAACATCTCATTAAAGTAAAGAAACCGAAACTTAGTTCCAGAAACTCTCAGCTGGGGTACACATTCCTCCTAGGTTTGCAGATTTCATCTTTCCTGATGAACTTGTCCACAGGAAGAAGGCTTGCCAAAGTCTAAATTGATCAATTATTTCAGAGAAAACATCGTTTGCAAAATGTATTCCAGTCTGTTTAGCATCTTGCTCTTACTTTGTACATCATAATTTTTTTTATTTTTTGCTGTTAATGATTTTGCAAAGTATGGGAGTTTCTCGTCTATGGTGGTAGGAAATGAGTTTCCTTAAATGCAAACACTGATACATTATGGTGTTTACATGAAGCTTCTGAATTGCTAGTTTGCTAGCTTGAGCCAGTCACTTTCACGCCTTCACTGCATTGGTGGCATTAAGCAAATCCAAAATCCTTTCGATTGTGAATGCAGCCATTTTTCTCCAGCCCTTGAGAGTGCATAACCAATGCCACCCCTCAACCTCCTCTCAAATGAGAGTCTTGGAAGCTGTGACACTACTTCGCCCATGGTTATCAACACTGAGCTTCCCGTCGGTAGTACCACCCTTCCATCCATTAGGCCAGCAGGTGATCCCATTTTAGAATTCTTTCTGGAAGCTCTTCCTAGGAAAACTGGCATAGACATTTCTCATAAAAATTATTCCAGTTTGAGTGTCCCAGAAAAATTTAAGTACAAGTAGAAGTGCAGAGAATCTCACCGGGCAAGTGGAAAAGTGACAGAGAAAAGGGAAGGCAGCCAAAGAGAGCTTTATGATTAAGTCCCCTACTGAGGTGCCCCGTTAGCGCAGTAGGTAGCGCGTCAGTCTCATAAGTCCCCTACTGGAGAGGGGAACTGCATCCTAATACTTTGGGAAAAGTGCCAAACACACCTTGGAATTATTCTGCATGAGTGATAAAGGAGCTAGAATATTTTCGTAACTACTCCCAGAGTCATCATGAAGGGCTGTGCTTAGGAGTGACCACTCCCTGGGAGACGGCCCTCTGAACGTCCGGCTTAGATGCTGGCTGCTGGAAACCTCTCAGCGCCTCAAGGGGAAGAGTTTAAGGTACATGGATGGGGCACGGACGACATCTGCTACACTCTGAGGAACTAAATTATTAAACACGTTTGATTTAAGCTAAATGATGTAACTCAGTCCTGGCTTAAATTCTTTGGCCTTCTGTAAGCACTGGCATTACATACAAGGCTGAGCTCTCCACAAGCAAATTCTTAGATTCTGGCTTCATTTGATCCACACTAAACAGTAATGATAAGACACATTCTAGTTTTGGTGTCACTCAGGCTAAACTCTGAATGTGAACTTTCCTGCTTGTTATCTGTGTTCTTGAGCAAGCTTCAGAGAGTGTGGCAACTCAATTTTCTTGCCTGTAAATAATGCTAATACTTACCTCATAAGAGTTACAGTAGCTAGGTGTAGTGGTATGTGCCTGTAATACCAGCACTGTAGGAGGCTGAAGCAGGAGGATCACAAGTTTCAGCGTGCTGTCTGGGCAACTTAGCAAGATGTTGTCACAAACAAACAAAGAGAAACCTCTTCTGGTTTCCTAACCAGATATTTATAAATAGTCCCTCTTCAATTATTACTAATTTAAAGGTACTATCTTGTTTCTTAGCAGGATCCTAAGATTTTTAACAAAGGGACAGATTTCCTGACATGAGCCTTTTATATGTATAATGAGAATGGTGGGGGGCAATTATGTATGCATGTGCCTGTAAATATAAATCAAGATAGCCATAATTATACACACACACACACACACACACACACAATGTCAGCAGTTCTCAACTTTTTTGCTTTCATGGGACGCTCAGCTGTTCCATGCCAATTTCTCAAGTGTAGAGAGATTTTCACATTTTTCCATGAGATTCTGATAAGGTTCTTATCTTAAAAATTACACCTTAAGAAGCCCCCTTTCTCTTAACTAGGCTGTTAAAACTTAAAGTTTTTATCTTGCAACTTTTTTCCCTGAAGAGAAGAAAATCAAGAACAGTAAAAATACTTGGTACTTTGGGGTCATATCTACCTGAATTTAAATCCCATGTTAGCCACTTTTTCATTCTATTGAGGGTGGTATTATTCAGTTGGATTACTGAAGCACTGTTACAAGAAAAAAGAAATTGTATGTGTATTATTTTTGTATATATTAATAGAATACATTTAAAATGCAATTGTTAAATGCTGGCTACATCGATGAAATGGAGCTATCACTATTCCCAGGGCAGTAGAAGCCATGGATGTGTGGAAGCAGGAACAGGGGACTTAAAGAATCCTCTGCCATTTAAGAAACCTAGGATTTAGGGAGGTCTGGAGCAAGTGCAAAAACCCCAAAGAACAAAGGCAATGGTCTGACAAGAAGCAATAGAAGTTATTTTTCTAGACTTTGAAGATCGTTCCCTTAAAAATTTCTTTTTTTTTCTGAGACTTGACCTTGACCTTACTATGTAGCCCAGGTTGGCCTCAAACTCACAGGGATCCTCCTGCATCAGCCTCCTGAATGTTGGGATTACAAGCATGCGCCACCACATCAGGCTCTCTCTTGGGAATTTCTAATCCATTCACATTGTCTGTGCTCTTTAGATCAGTAGTCTCTTTAGAAAGCTCTTCAGTTCCTGATATTCATTAACAGGTCATGGCTATATCTATTTTTCTGTGTAATCTCCATGGCCTATTATTGAAAGTCATACAGGAAAAGCAAAGACCCACCTCACTCATAGAATTGCCAGTCACACTAGTGGTCCTAGAAACCAGAAGTAAATTCTGAAAAAAAAAAATGGGAGAGTGAAATGATTTCTACTGGGTCACTGAACTCAAACACATCTCATATTTTTGTATTAAATACAACCAGTAGCTCCAGTGCTCAAAAAATGTTGACTTTATGGCTTTGGCAAGTACAAAATTGCATGAAATTAGAAAAATGTAGCTTCCATATTCTATGACTCTATTAGTCATTACCTTTCATAGGCCACAAAACATCTTAGAAAAATGTAGCCTCAAGTCAACCTAAACTTGCAACCCACCTCCTAATTGGCTTAAATTCCCCAAATATTGTTCAACGTGTTAAAAAAGCAATTAAAAAATATTGCTAAAGGGACTGCCTAAATACCTTTAATATTGCAAATCAACTTCAGACATAGCTCTTGCTATCCATGGTCTAACTGAAGCATGGCCTCCCGTGTGTCAGGACAGCAATGCAGGTGTGACTACACATACAGACGAGGGAACAGCAGAGCAGTGGAGGTAATGCCTAGTGATAAACTCTCTCTAGACACCTCTGCCAGTCACTTCTCATGCTTTACTTATTGAACCCTCACAACAGTTCTTCTAGAGAGACATTATTATTCCTGCTTTAATGAAGCAATCCGAGGCTAGAAGAGGTAGTATACAGCAAGTTGGTGTTCAGTCCCGCACATTGTGGATCATGAAGCCCATGCACTTTTCATCAGTCCAAACTACATGTTCCCTTAATAAAAGAGTATTTCTTGGAGAAGAGAATAGAAGCCTGAATGTATACAGACAGTTTTCAAACAACCAAAGAATAGCTGAACCAAAGTAGAGGTTACATCTGACGGGATTTAAAGCATATGTCTCACTCATGTCAAGGTCTAACACGCCTCAAGGAAAGAACCGTGCATCCTATTTTCCAGTTGGGAACTAAGGAAACACCAAGAAGGATGTGGGAGCTATAGCTGGTGATGGCTTATGGTTACATATTAGTTGATTCAGAATATTCTAAGAGGGTTAGTAATGACAAACCTGTACATCTTCCAAAGAATATCACCTGCAAACAAAAAACCTGCAAATGGCTGGACAAGCATGTAGATGAGATTCTATTCGTGACCAAAAATCAAGAATTCCTATAAGAGCCTGGGACTAAAAAGAATTCCAACATTTACCTTGCATTTCAGATCCCTATTATCAAAGCGCTTCAGGAAAAAAATGTTTGAATTAAGTTTGTTGCAGCTGCTCTGTCAGGAACTTACCAAGCGCTGCAGCCATCGGAGCAATTAAAAAAAAACTGCACAGAAGGTAATTAAAAGCCTTACTGGTTCTTGCGATTAGACTGACATTTTAAATGCCTCTGGATGTTTTATTGTGCCAATAACCTATTTCCCTCGTCTCCAAGAGAAATACAACTGACATCAGTAATTTGCCCAAATACTCTACAGGTAACATGTGCCAAATACAAACCTGCACTAAATTAGGGCCGGAACTCTCCTCTGTGCATTCAGTATGATACATCTTAATGGGGAAACTGCTGTTTGCAAATTCCTTCCATATATGTGTGTTTTCAGTGTTCGTCAGTCTCTTTGCTCAGCTCTTACAACACAGCCTAATGATAACTTCAGGCCAAAATACACCAGGCCTATGGGCAGGGCAATCATTTCCAATTTCCACCTGTTTATGCAAGGTTGAGGCCCATGACTTTGGAGGACAGGGCCTCATTTTGTCATCATTGTTGAATGATGATGATTTATTGAGGAATGTTAATCCTTTAATAGGTTTCTTATGCCAAGGGAATTCTGCCCTCCTCCAGCCTCAGTCTTTGATTCAGGATCAGAATACGAGTTTGCTACTTTGATAATATTCCAATTAAAAAGGTTGTCATATGATGAAATTTAGAAAGCTGGACTGGCCCAGATGTTGGAAATTTGGGAATATGTCCTAACATGAACACGGTTCAGTAATTTTCTGTTCTTTTTTTCAGAGTCATGTCAATCTGCCAGAACAGACATGTAGAATGGTCTTCCCTTGGAAAATGGAAAAACAAAGACAAACTAGGGACACACAAACTAGGACAGAAGAGAAATTTAACTG
>PVJO010022625.1:0-27747 GCA_004026905.1 Hystrix cristata | reverse complement strand
TTTTTTAAAAATTAAAAAAAGAGATGCCTGATATTGTAGATGACAATGCATTCTTTTTAGAAGTTAAATCAAAGCTGTCATGGATGAGTACTTGGAGAGTAGGCCCAGCATCAGCTTGCCCTTTGGGAATGTAGTAGGTGTTATATATATATATATATATATATATATATATATATATATATATAAAAATATATTTATGAAATACCATATTTATGCCTAGACAACCATATTTATGCCCTAGTAAGCAGAGGAAAGGACCTACAGTTCATAGTATATTATTTTCCAAGCACTTTAATCCAGTTTATTGCTATGACAAATATTCTGGTCTACAAAATATTTGTAGAAAACTGCTTAAAATCATATCCTGGGATGAGGCATTCAGGTCTCCAGGTAGATTCCTAAGTGAAAACAACTTCCAAGGGAAAATATTCTGTTATTCATTCATCCTTTGAGCAAAACTTTGTTGAGCATTTATTATAGATCAGGCTCCAGGCTGAGTTTCAGAAATTCATCACTGGCCCCAGTCCTCAGACTATTACTACGCACTAATAAGGAGAGACTTGTTAAGGATTGTCACAATTTTTGGTAGCTGTGACAGGCATGAACAGGTGCCATGTAAACATGGGGACGTTAGCTAGCTTACATTGGGAAAGAGTGCAGAAAAAGGAGCAGCCTATAAGAGTTTCTGGAATTTAAAGACACTTGTTTGCGTCTTAAAGTAAGAGATTGACAAAGAATAGATGGACAGGCATTTTCCCAAGTGAAGAGCTTGGCTGAGTCTCTGAACCAGGTCACCAGCAATAACACTTGAGGGAAATACAGTTGTTCTGGGACAGCAAGCAGAAGACAAAATAAGGTTAGGATGGTTGTGTTACAAACTGCTTTGTATGTCAAGCCTGGGAAATAAGGCTTTATTCACATGTCAAAGGTCCATACAGTGAGAATAAAAAGAATATTCAATGCGGGTCTCAGTCCACTTTTGGATTACTGTAACAAAATACTCAAGGATGGGTGACTTACACAGAAAAGAGGTTTGTTTTGCTCACAGTTTTGGGAGTCCAACAGCACAGGGCTGACATCTGCTCGGCTCTAGTGAGGACCTTCTGGCTACATCACAACATCATAGATGGCATCCCGGCAGAAGTACATGCGAGAGGGAGAGATTACAGGGGGAGGCTGGAAGCAAGAGTGGCTGAGGGACAGTGCATAGCTTGCTTCTAACAACTTGCTCTCACAGCACTTGCCAGGAGACTGGCATTAATTTCTTTTAAGAGTGCTGCCTCCAGACGTAGTTACCTCCCAAGATGCTCTATCTTTTGAAGGCTCCACTCTCTCAACACTACCAGAGAACAAGCTTCTAGTACATGAGACTTGGGGACCACACACAAACCATATCCAACCACAGCAGCTGATACACAATGTATTTTTGGGTCCTGGCCTCTTTCTCAGTCTCCTCCATTATTCCTAGCATGTTGGCTTTTGTCTTCGATACCCATCATTGCCGGATGCCCACCCCAGTCCCAGACACCCACCAACATCCAAAATAGAAAGAAAGAGGGATAGAGGTGGTACTTGGCCTAAGTATCTTCACCGAGAAATGAAAAGCATCTCCAGATCCTAACAAATGTCTATCTACTTTAATGTCACTGTCCAGTGCATCCCACAAAGATTCTCCCTACTCGCAAAGAAGATTGGAAATATATTAGGCTTTTCCAGCCGTAAGAGTAGAGAATGAGTTATTTGGGGGAGGATTCAAGCAGCTGTCTGATACAGAGTTTTAAGCAGACGTTTAATTATTATTTTTCTCTGCAGGGGGTGGTGGTGGTGGTAGAGAAACCCTGAGTCCTACTATGGACTTTGGGGTATGACTAATGAATATATTTTAAAATAAATCTTTCTAGTTATCTTACAGGAAGTACAACTATATTGCATCACATTTTTATCAGAAAAACCATTAAATGTAAACAGTTGACAGACGCCTCCAATTATAGCCTTGTTTTGACATTTCATGATTTTTTTTTAATATAACAAAAGCCTCAAAAAGCACAAGTGCCCTGGGCTTCTTACAAATCGAGACATTTCTAAGCATAAAAACACCTTCTTTCCCCCCTGGAGTCTGCTGTAGACTGAAGATTCCTCAATCCTTTGCTCTCTGTCCTCCTTTTCTGCTCCCCAAAGGGCACTCTGGGTTTTGAGGTCCTTTCCCCCTGGCCTCCCAAGCCTGAAGCACCTTGCTCCCTCACCCTGCACCTTCTCCCAGGGATGTTTCTACAGCGGGCTCTGTTTCATGCACTCCTCCATACATCTCGAAGAATTTCATCTCCAGGGTCCGTGAGCTCTGTGTAGGGGCGCCAATAGGGCTTCATGCATAATTAATGACAATTCAGCTACACATGTTTTCTATTAGCAATTCAGACTCTTTCAGGACTTTTTAAAACATACTTTGCTATTCACCAAAATTCTGGGAGGCATTTCAATAGGAAAAATCCATAAAAGCACAGAATGTCTGAGGTTTCTGGAAGGAGGCTTTAATGAAGAATTTCTCCCCAGAGGAGCATTTCCTGAAATGCTTTTTTGCTCTGTACCACAAGTTTCTCCAGATGAGTACAAGACTAAATCGCAGGTCTCCTCAGAAAACAATGTCAGTGGAATACATTTAAAAAAATGGTCCCAGGTTACCATAACAACCAAGGTTCCAACATCATGTTGACTAACTGCAAAGTGATATGATCAGGAAGACCAGAGCAGAGAACAAAAGTATCAGGTTGCTATAGCAACTGGATACACAAAACATAGAATTATTTCAATAGGGATGTTTTTGGTGCAAAAGTAAATGTAAAGCATTCTTCTTGGGTGAATGATTACCAAGGAAATTTTCACATTAGCTAAGAGTTATCCTATCATTTTGTTTGATTGCCAGAGCTCTAAAATAGAAGATGTATCAGTTAGCTACTGCCGTATAACATGCATTCTGACAACTTAGTTACTTTAAATAATAGCCACTTTTTTTTTCTTCAGTCTATAGTTGACTGGGCGGGGGTGGGCTCAGGTTATATACTTGGGTTATGGTCATCTGATTTTAGCTGGGCTTATTCAGGAGTCTGCAGCTGACTAGTAGGTGGGCTAGGGGCTAGCTGATCAAGAGAGGCTTTAGCTGAGATTGCCTGGCTTTGTTCCATGTGGGCTTGAATCTTCTGGCAGGTTACATTAGGTTTACTCTCATGGTGGTGCACGGTTCCAAAAGAAAGGCAAATTTCAGAAAACCCCTTGGAGCCAAGACTTGGAGTTGGCAAGCTTTTCTTCCACTACATTCTGTTAGTTAAAGCAAGACAAAAGCTTAGCGCAGTTCCAGAAGATATACAAGTAGGTACCATTTCTTGATAGAAGAGGCTGTAACATTCTACTTCATAGAGTGTATCCAGGCAGAAGTGGACAACTGCAGCCATTTTTGCAAACGATTTATCAAGATTGCAGTGTTTATATACATACATTATCTCCTTAGAAACACATGAGAAAGTTGAACATGCAAAGTCAACAAATCCATCTCAACAGTAAAAGGTATTTGGCTTGCAGAGAGGAAAACAATATCATAAAATTCCTAATTATAGCTCACTCATTAGATGACATTTGTGAGGATGTATTTTTCAGCAGTTTTACTTGTTCTTTAATTTTCTTCCTTTCTTTCAAAGCTGAACAGTGAGCACTTTAGCTTCCTTTCCGTCAAGTGACCACTTGAGCCCCGAAGGGCATGTAATTGAGGAGATGAGACTGCCTGAAATCAGCTGATGGAGAGAAGAAAGTTAGTGAGGCGATTCCAAGTATGGGTTTTGAAGTCACATGGTCTGAGTTCAAATTTTCTCTCAACTCTGCCTAATTACATGAAGTAGTTACATGAGACCCTTGATCTATATGATCCCTAGTACCCTCCTCTATAAAGTGAGGCTAGAACATTCATTTAGTTTGTTGACCCTAAGATATACTTTTAACATCAGTAGCTCTGAAGTTGGGTATACTACACAACTGATGTCATATCAGTGTCCTACATTTATGGCTCATCAAACTCAGAGAATCTGGCACTTCCTTCCACAGAGGGCAGAGTTTGTCTTTGTGGACAGATTAGAGCAGTGTCTGTCCCCAGTAAGTGCTCATTAACATGAAATACGTGAAGAAGGCGAGAAATACACCTCTGGCATACATGCCAGTGGCTTAGAGAAGTATATACAAAGAGTGTACATTCAACTGGCACACAGCTGACATGAAAAACAGTCTTGTCTGCTCCTGGGTGATGTCTTAAACAAAGAGAACTGGATTCCCTGACTACTGGTCAAGGGCTTAAAGCAATCTTTATTGATTGCATTATATTGATTGTGTTTAATTATGGGAGGAGAAGTTCACCTGCCCATTTTACTGAAGATCAAACTGAGGATCATGAGGTGTGTGTTGGGGTAGGTTACAAAGCCAATTAGTGCCAGAGAGACGCTGCGCCCAGATATCTTTGACTACAGATCACATTCAGGGGACTCTCTTGGGGGCATGGGCACACAGCGAGGTTGGGGGGCAATGAACAGCTGCTGTTTCAGTGCTCAGAATAATGTGCTGGACAGGAGGGTAGGGTGCTGTAGCTACTCACCAGTAACTCGGAACTTCTCTCTAGGAGGAACTTAAAGGCAGCAATTTTGTTGGAAGTGGGGCTGGGGACTTTGGAAATAATTTTTTGCAGAGAAAGCAGTTTTTTAAATCCAGGTTGTATGTGTGTTTGTGAAGGCTTGGACTTGTTTTTAATAGAGATGAGAAACAAGTCACCCCTCTGGACAATCGGTGTATTTATCTATAAAATGCTGCTTCATCTCTTCTGCCTCTCAAATCCAGGGGCTTATATGGGCCTTCCTGCCTGATCAAATTCCTAAACCCCCACAGGCATGTTTTTCTTTTCATTACAATTAATTAACACCTCTTAACTGTACAAATTATGAGCATCACCGTGATGGTTCCATATATGCATACATTGGTGCACCAATCTGTGTCAGTATCCCTCTTCCGTGGCACAGACCCTGCTTAGGATTATTCACTACAATTTGCTAATGCCTACGCCATCCCACAGGAATTCATCCTGTACTCAGACATAACAGGTGTCACTGAGTGTCTCATACTGCAAGAAGACCTCCTTCCTTTGGTCACAGAAAGACTTTAGAGTGAGATCACCTTTCAAAGGGAGAAGCAAGAAATCATTTGGAATTCTGCGCAGCCATTTAGGCAAGGGGGAATTCAGCATGCTACTTGCATTTCTGCAGGAGCACGGTGTCGCTCTGTAATTAACCTTTCCCACGTTGTGACACTGCATCAGCTACTAGTGAGGCTCATTTACCTGAGCCACAGATGCCTCATGGGAATCACCCAGATTTCTCTGAAGATGCTCTATGCGTGTGTAGAAGGATACAGTAAGGAAAGAAGAATAAATGAAAACTATCCATCTTCATTCATTTCTCACGTAGAACTTTCATTTCCTCAAATAACGTAAATACTACAAAATGATACAGTGATGATGTTCCTACTTTCAAGGGGACCTTTCATTATAAAGTTTCCTACCTCTGACAAGAGAGGGTACCCTCTTTCCCACCTCCCTTTCAAATTCTTTTTGAATTTCAGGGCTAGGAAAAGTAAGTCTTCTATGATGGACGTGTATTTAAAAGTTAGCTCTCGCCCCACGCATAATCCTTACAAAGTCTTAAGCACCCCATGGCCTCGACCCCATGTACAGCTATCCACAGCACGGGCAGCTCCTTCACGAGGCCAGTCCCCTACAGAGTGGGCCTGCTTTGTGCCTGCATTTCAGTTTACAGTGGAGACCACCCTTCTGTATGAGCTCTTCATACCCCAGGGAGAGACACATGGACCTCACAGTGCTCCTCAGTTTCAGCTGTCGCAGCACATATTTTCAGCAAGATCATCTCAACATGCTTTCTAAACTTGGTAAAAATCCACTGTCATACCATCAAAATAGGTAGACATGTGTCCTAGTAAAGTATGTAAGATGTAGACAATGGCTTTGCTGTTTGGTTTGGCTCCTTTCTGACATACTGGGAAGCTCATGCACGGTTTTGGTATTGGGACCCTAATTCTAACCTACCTGGACTCTTTATCTAAGCTGTAAGTAAGTTGCTGCTTATTTATTCTGGACGCTTGGGACTAAACTGGTGTATCAAGTTTAGACGGTCAAGGTTCTAAATTGGCCTAAGTTTGCTTCCTCTCACTCTTTACTTCTTGCTTTGTGGTTTAGCCTGTGCTGATTGTTCAGCCTTATTGCACTGCTTTTAAATCAGCCTCAAATTTGTTTACCAGTAGATATAGTATAAAGATCCAGATGAATAAGATTGTATTCCTCGCTGCCATCTCTGCTCCCAGGCTTTCTCTGTCTTGGCCTACAGCCTCTGTCAGACTGTTCCCTGACACTCTGATGCTGCGGAGCCCACAAGAACTCCCCATGACTCATGAATCATACCTCGATGATTCTGGCTGTTACGAAGTCTCTCTTTAGGCTGGTCCTAGATGCCCTATGCTCTTCCCACTGGTTCTAACCCCTCCAGGCCTTCCCCATGCCTCACTGAGGGACATGATGTTCACTCCTGCCTCTGGGTTTTGCTGATGCTGCCCCACACCTCCTCACCTCCCTTTCCACCCTCCATCCCCCAACGCCTCCCTAAACATTAAGACAGACATTAGAAGCTGTTTCCTTGCTAGTGATTAGAGAGAGTACAAATTTGAAAACTGGGTTTAGTTTAGAAGTCCAAATTTCTATCATTTCTTGAAAGAGTAGAAGATGAGGTTACACAAAATCTTCCTTCCTGTAGCACAGCTACTGGAAGGAGCAAACAATGACTGGTTTCTGCAGAAGAGGTCTGTTCACCACAGTCCCCACCACTCAGACATCATAGTGTAGACACCAGGCCTATTCGCCTGTTTACACAATTACCCAGCTTCTTACAAACTTTTGTAGGAAATCCTAAGACCCAATTTGAGGCCATTTTATCCATAAAGTGTTTCCTGGTGGTGTTTCAGTTGTCCCTGTGGATGTAGGGGACATTAGTTGTCATTGAGATGGTTCTAACATACACAGCTCACCACTTACCCACAATTTAGTGGAGTCCTAGGTTCACACCTGGTTTCCAAACAATCTTCTGACCTCTAACTGTTCTTCCAACTCCACTTAATGTGGTTCTGTGACCACAGTACCTACCCAGTATCTCCTCATCATGTCTCACGCAAAGACTAAGCATGGTCTCATCCACAGAAAATGGCTGAGACAGACTGGAAAAGACAGGGGCTGCAATTCCACCAACTGAAAGGTCTGGGAAGATATTGACTGTGATGAAGATGGTAAGATCCAGCTCTAAGCTGCAAGAGGAAATCAGGAACTCTGGGAAATATGGAGATATTTATAGAATAAGCTCAGAATAGCAGTATTCCAATAGTGTCTGATGCATGGAAGGAATGATACGGATATTGAGGCAAGTAGTCACTAGTGAAGCCCTCCAGCAAGGCTGCAGGTTAAGGTATAACCACTTCATCCCTGAGGACAGGAGGAGATGGGTAAGAATAAAGCAGTCCTTCATTTGATAAGAGCACCAAAGAAGTTATCATGGCAGATATGTAAATTGCAAGATGATAAAAGTTTAATGTGTGCTGAACAGTGTGACAAGCACTGTGAAAAGCTATTATTCCCCCTATTTTATAGATGAGAAGACTAAGGCCCAGAGGACATTAAGCAGGAAATTAGTCCTGAACCTAGAAGTCCAATCACATCTATATGACCCTGATATTCCTTTCTCTAAATGCTCTTAATTGGGTGTGAGAAATTCAGCTGGATTTCCATGTGGGGAACGTAGCCCAGACATAAATTCAACAGTTGACTAATGGACACATCCTCTTTCAGCTCTCAGTGTTCATTAACCATTTCCTCCCATCTGTGGACTAAAGCCTACAGATTTCAGGTAAAACTCCATCATCAAATCCAGAAGGTAAAACACATGATCCCTAGCCAGAATATTCCACTTCCCTGACCATACAGGGATTTGTTCACAGTTGGGCAAGTGGCCTGAACTAGTCCCACCAGGGTGAATCCAAAGTCTTTTGTAAGAGAGAAGGAGGGGGGAAGGCTCTTTTTCCCCATGGGACCTTCGCGTGAGAGAATCTGAGATAAAAGCTGCTGGATACATTTTGCCATCCTGTAATCAGAATTAGTCAACACAGCGATCTGAGCCCTGAGAGGGAACAAGAAAGATAAGCCAAGAAATAAGGCCCTAATAGGTAGGTGTGAGTCTCTGAGTCTGGCCATACTTGAAGCTAGAACAACTCATGCTTTTCACATTCCTAAACCAATAAATTCCCACCTACTTACAACAGTAGGGTCAGAGTTTTTGTTACCTACAATAAGAGTCCTGCTTCAATTCTGGACAAGAAGTAAAGGTCAACAGTATGCCAAGTTCCAAAGCATCTGGCCGGGATTCTTAAATCTATCCTCTTTCTGCTCATGGTTGTTCCCAGGAGCTGAGGAGCAGCCAGAGGCCGGGTGGAGGCCATGAAGAGCTTGAAGAAAGAATAAAGACGTGGAGACGTGGAAGCAGGTGAGACTGGCTGTTATTCCCAATGACCTAACATTGCACTGAAGCCAGTAGCACACAGCTAAGCAACAGGTACATGCTGGGTAATGAACAATGCCTGCTACAGAAAGGCAACATGGTGTGCACAGTCACGCTCAGCTAATTTATTAGTGCTCTTGTGATGGCAAATCATCATTGGCTACAGTTGTCTGTGGAAATAATTTAATAAGACTTATAAAAAGAAGAAAGAAAGACAACTTTGACAGGTTTCCATATCAAAGCTGTTCAGAAATGCTACATTGCTGTGGGACTGGGCATGTGTGTGCGTTTTGCCATGACCACAGAGCCTGCTCAGAAGCCAGGAATACAGGAGAAATAAACGGGTCTTTCAGACGACAGCATTTGTCCTAGTAAAACATCTTTATAAAAGATCGAGGACTCACTGGAGAGTAGAAAACCCTGATGTGTGAATAACGGTGAATTCTTTCAGTTAATAAGAAATTAAAAAGAAAAAAGAAGAAGGGAAAGAGACTCTGACTGGAAATCCCCAGGCAATCAGGAATTAATGACTGATCAGTTAATTACGAAATCCAGGCTGATCAATGTGCAAGGTGGTGTTAGAAACTACCCTAATCTCCTGGGCATTTCAAGACTGAGGAGAGCTTGAAACTGTTACTTTCATCCTCAAGAGGCTGAACACACACCAGGTACTCAATCAATGTGTGAGTGGTTATATCAGATCTCAGATGGCCAATATACCACACCCTGACCATCGCCCACCTCGGTGGCTAATTAGAGAACTATGCCATAGTTCTCTAATGGGAACTGGGACTTTCTCAGCTTCCCATTATGGCTAAGAAGATGTCCCAGTTCCCATTAGGGCTAAGAATTTACAGGGTCTCCCAGCTACCCCTGTTTCTTTCTGAGTTCTTACTAAAAAGTTACAGAGTATCTTGACTGCTCTGGAACCTGACCAGCTTCAGGCTTTTCCCAGCAGGCTTGAGCTCAACACTAATAAAGGGCCTTGCACATCCCCAGACACTAAGAAAGGTGTTTAGGCTGTTGTACAAAATGTTAAAAAAAAAAAACAAACTGGCCCTGTCTCTGAGCCAAATTTCCTTAAATTCTCCTATATATTCCATCCTCTGACCCCTTTCCTGCAGACATGACTGGGTACCACAGCCTTTTCTCTCCCTGTCCATCATAAAGATAAACTGCAATGGACAGGGTAAAAACATAAAAAAAATTATTGGACTGGTCACCCTGGCATTGAATGCCTCTTTTAGGGATCCCAACTCATACCAGCTGAGGATTATGTGCGGGCACCCCATGTGGGAACTCCCCTGCCACCACTGTTGGGACAACTCCAGCCGCAAGTAAGGAAAGGATGAAAGAGTTTCAGTGGTAGAACTGATTACCAGAGAGTACTGTGGAAAAACAAGCATAGAGCTGTGCAAATATGCTAAGTATCTGAAGACTGTGCAGACACAGACTTGAGAGCAGCACTTAAGTCAGTGTTGGTGACACAGGAACCACCAGGAAATCTGCAGAGCGAGAGAGGAAGAGCAGAGCTGATGCAGGGCTAAGTGGGGTCTTGCGTGGTGAAAAATGTCCCAACATTGTTTCACTGTGGTTTATCACAGGTCACCAACCACAGACATCCCAAGACTCCAATACGTCAGGCATGTTGTTCAGTTAATGAATTAATGAATGACTTGGTTCACGAACCATATTTTCTGACCCAGGTTTCAGTCCTCTGCCTATTTTTGCAGTACTGATACCTTCTCTTCACTTTTGTTCATTGTTAGGAGGAGAAGGGAATGATTTTAATGAAAATATTGCTTCTTATATCCTGTAAGCAAACCACATGTTACATCCTTAATATTCAAAAAAGAGGGCTCAGAGAGGGAAGGAGGAAGAAGGGGAGGGAGTAAAGGTGAGGAGGATCAAAGGGGAAGGAGAGATGAGAGGAAAGACAGGAAGCAGTATGAAGACCCGAGCCCCAGACCCTGTTGTTTGGACCAGGCCTCTCTCTGCCTTCATTTTGGCCGCCGCCTGATGCTCCAGGATTCTGACTGCCTTGCATTCTCTGAACTCCAGTTTTAGGATTACTTCTTTGGGGTTTCCTGCTTGACCCTGACTTGAACTCTTTCCTTCAGATCACACTCTTTCTACCTCCCTCAGAAAGGTCTGACCCCCAGGGCCTCGCACCTCTGCTCAGGTCTTCAAGAGCAGAAATTCTTCACCTCAAATCCAAACAGGGACAACGAACATGGCTAAGCAAATGCTACTCCCTGATACCTACTCATCTGATCTGACCCAGGACACCAGGGCCCAGCTCCTCTGTTCTGCTTTTACAGATGAGAAGCAAAACACTTCTCCTTCTCTGTAGGCCTCAGTTTTCCCATTGGCACCAGGAAGGGACTGAGAGACACATTCTGCGAGGGTGCTCACAGAATCGGGCACCAGAATTATTTGGGTTCATGTGGAATACAGCAGAAGCAGATGATATAAGGGAATCAATTTCTAGTCTCTTTGCACAGACTGCCAGGGGAATGAGAGGGTAAAACAGAAAAGCAGCGATTCTTCAGCACTGCTGTGAGGCCCAGGCATGATGGACAGGAAAGAATCCCATAATTACAAAGCAGGAGAGAGCACCATCCATTAAGACCTTTTAGCCACAGCCGCCATGGGGCTGCCACCCCCCACTGCGCCCATGAGCCCTGTCATCTCCTGGTTTTCAGGGCCAAGGAGCCCTCTCTGATTCTGGCTTCTTTAGCTCACTCATGTTGCTGCCCTACCCCAAGGCCCACATTTAAGCTGACCAAAAAGCCTGCAGGAAGCATTGCAATCTAAAAATATTACCATCACTTGGGGCCTGATTTCTTTTTCTCCTTTGACAAATGGAAAATCTCCAGGGGTTGTTCTGAGCTAGTGCCCAGACAACACTCACATAACGGGCACTTGTAGAGTCCCTGGCTCAGCCTTTTCCCCAGAGGGGAGAGTGGCTTTCAGAGAAGTTTAGTGACTCCAGAGATGCAGCACATCTGCAATTACACAGCTCAGAGAGCATCTGTAATTCAAAGCTCAAATGGGGCCATTTTCTTTGCAACAACTTGTATAACCTCTGACTTTGTGCAGTTGCTTTATGACAACTCTATGCTTAAATGTACCTTTCTTAGGGAGGACCTTTCTTAAATTGCCATCAGATTTTATTTTGGTTCCCTTTCCTATCTTCTGGGCAGGACTCTGGCTGTCTACCTTGCCCCCCACCATGCGATGTCCCTTTCTAACTCCTTGAATGCACCCCTCAGGGGGACACAGGCTGCACCTGGTCCCAGGCTTCTGCTTCTCTCCATCACAGGGACAGAAGCAGGTACACCTAACTCTGCCTGTGTGACAATGGGCAAGTTACCCGAGTCTTGGTTTTCCCACCTACCAAAAGGGAATAATACCAACATTATAAGGTCACAGCAAAGAATAAATATGGCCGTCCAAAGCGAACTAGTCAAAAAGTATGCCTGGTGCCACTAATAAATATGGATAAATTTTATACTACTAATAATGATACTGATGTTGAACTTGTTCTCTCTGAAATATTTACATGACAGAGAATGATGAGTATAGGCTGATCTGTGTCACCAGAAAAAAGCAGTAAACAAACAAGTGTCTATGCATTGTGACTCATTACTAGGGGAAGCATAGTGATGCTCCTTTCGATTTTCTTTTAGGAAGCTAGGTAGGGACAGGGCAGAGAAGAGCTCCACGTCATGGGTAAGAGAAGATGAAGCTGATACCACCCCATAGTAGGCACACCCGGTGATGACCAGCCAGAAACACCTGCTGCACGCCAGAGAGGAGACCCTCCCTGACCACCAGCTTTCTCTGCTCACGTGAGATGGTCTCTGAGCGTTTCTGTGCTCTCTGCTCCTGAAGAGTATTCATGGAACCCAGGGCCACACTCCCTGTCCGCAGTTAAGGGACTAACGACTTACGCTGGCCCACACTGGCTCCCGCTTCTCACCTTTCCATTCCATGTTGGTGAAGATGGCTCATCTTCCGGCACGATCTCTTCCTGACTACTAGTTCTCAAAAGTTTCCACATGGCTTCATGGCCACTGGTTCTGATGTTGGGCGCCTGGCTTCTCAGAACCCTGGACAGAAACTGATGAGGCTCCATGGAAGACAGGCACTTATCCCTTGTACTCGTAGGTACACCGAATCAGTTGAAAGGGGAAGTTAATTTGAATGGAGGAGAATAAGATCCTGAAAAAAAGCAAGGAATCCTATTTGTCTCTCCCTGTCTCTCTGTCTCCCCAGCCCCCGGAGGTAAGGACAGGTTACATGGTAAATCCGGCCTGTCAGGTATGGTGCTGTGTTGACACCATGAGGGGATCTTTATCAAGTGCCCATGACTCTGATCCATGTAGACAGACAAGCCAGATCATTTAGAATTCTTGGCCCAAACTGCAAAGCTTCACTGTCCACATGAGTCGAATCAATCAGACGGTAAGCATGTCAATTCTTTTTGGCCCACCTACACTCAGCCACCATGAGTTACAGTGTATTGGGATATTACTCATTCCCAGAAGGCCTCATGCAATGATTCCATCCACAGAGAGGAAGACATTCAGAGAGGGATTGTGACGGGGTTCAAAGGAGCTGAGGATTTTAAAAGATGCAGACTGGGGAATCTGGCATGGGGTACACTTGGGCCTGTGTCCCAGCAGCCTCAGCCCTGCTGATGGGTGACACCCAGATCTAAGCAGCTGCGATGAATCCAGAGCAGTTGTAGAGGAGGCTGCCTTCCTTCCCTGAGCACACGTGTGCTGACCAAGTCGCCATGATCCTCCGTCTCCAACCAAGATGACCCAAACGGACTGCCTGAGTTTCCTCTTGCTCCCCAGCATCCTAATTATCATCAGGGTTGCTTAAGTGCCTGCTATGAACTGGGAAAAGTATGGTGATCCCCTCATGGTGTCAACACAGCACCATACCTGACAGGCCGGATTTACAATGTAACCTGTCCTTACCTCCGGGGGCTGGGGAGACAGAGAGACAGGGAGAGACAAATAGGATTCCTTGCTTTTTTTCAGGATCTTATTTCAGACATCAGTTCCTTTGTCCTAATAACTGAGAATTGAGCCCGAGAGAAGCCAGATCACTTGGCCCAATCCCCACATTTTCGTAACCCCAGAGCTGAGCTCTGAGGCTGAGGTGTGCACCTCCAACCTTGGCCCTTCTCTGACCCTCTGCAGACTGTGACTCAAGAAGCCCTCATGAATGCTTCGTATTAAAGAGCAACTTTTGAATGGCCATAAAAGACTGACTCATCATTCAAGGAGGGATAATGGTGATCTGGCAGAGCTGAGTAACTCTGAATTCAGTCACACAGGAACAGAAGAGAACCATCAGACTTCATCTTGTCAGGTCCTCATAGAATATCCAGTCCAGGGCTTAGAAATGCCCATGACAAGGGCAGCCATGAGATAGGGGAGGTAGCGCACTTCAGAAACATTTCCTCTCTTGCCCTGGGCAGATGGTAGGATGGGCCTCATCTACTTCGATTAGACTCAGGTGTAGTCATATGACTGGCTTTGATAAATGGAAGGTGGGAAGAAGTGGCATGTGTCACTTTAATAGCATTTCTTTTCCTTCAGGGTGGTAGAAGTCTTATCATGAGGGAGCTTCCGTCAGCCTAGATCTATGGGGTGTGACATCTTGCTGAGTGGTGCACCCCTGATGCTGCCTGATAGGCATGCTTTAGGGGTGAGAAATAAACATTATTTTAAATTACTGAGATTTTGTGATGGCTGTTATCGCAACATGACATAATCTATATTGTTATTCTTGCCTAAACATCCATAGAAAATGACTATAAAAATAATAAGTAAGAAAATATATGTATGAATGGCTATAGTGGTCACTAAAATAGCACCAGCATGTTAGATTCCATTTCTGAGTCACCAGGCAAATAAAGAGGGTCCAGCATGGTAAACGCTACACCAGATGCAAAGATTCACACAAAGCAGCCCTAAGCCTAAAACCAACATCTCTTTCTTCCGGATTGGTCAGAACCACATTCTTAGAGTCCAAATTTTTTTTTTCCCTCAAAAAGCATGATCCATGTTCTTTTTCAGTACAACATCGTGAGATCTGCTTCTTTCCTAAGTCCTGATTGCTTAAACTTCTGGAACTAGCCTTTTTTATTTTTCTTTATGTGAAAAATTTCTCTTCCTTTGGAGATACATACTGGATAATAGTATCGACAAATACTAAAATGAATTCATTCTGTTGTGCTAAGCATTTACAGTGACTTACCTTGTTTAATCTTTGCAAATGAGAGACCACAGACTTCTACTTGCTTATAGGCCATTATGGGAAGAGAACATAGTTATCAATTTAGTGAGCTGGGGTCTCTGCAGAGAGTATCTTGTCTTGTCAGGATACATATGTAGATGGCAGAGCTGGAAGGGTGCCTTCAGATGGGGAAACAGAAGCCCAGAGAGGGGAAGCAGATTGCCTAAGTTAACATAGCACACTAGAGACCTAGGGCTAGAACCAGATGTTCTCTTTGTGGTCTGTTTCACTTTATCCAACAAAACTCATGGAATTGTCTGAAAGCAGCTAACAACAAATGCTTAAAATGAGAAGAGTTAAAAAAGCCAGGCAAACACACATTTAGTTAACTAGAAGTATTTATCTCAAGCCAGAAATGAATGGACTAATGGTCTGCACAGATCAAGTTCTCCACATGGAAGGGAAGTAAAGCAGAGAGCAAAGCCTATACATCATGTATAGACGTCCTGGGTTCTCCTCCCACCTGGCCTGCATCCAATCTGTGTCACTCTGCAGATATATATTATAATACATAATGGCTCAGGGTCAAAGAAGCACCAGGAACTGGTGATGAACATGGCAAAGTATGTTTCCCACTTGGAAAGCCACACACTATGGCGGACTGTCACCAGCAAGGGACATAGTTCCAGCAACAACAGATCTTTTGAATTTTTTACAGTAAATAAGAAATTTAGATTTTATGTCATTTTAACATATTGTCTCCTGACTTTTGAAGGGGATGGGTAATTGAACTCAGGGCCTTAATGCTTAGCTAGGCAAGCACTCTAACCACTTAGCTAAATCCCCAGCCCCATCTCCTGACTTTGAAATGCTGGCAAAAGAAGGAAAGGAAGGAAGGGGGGAGGGAGGGAGGGAAGGAAGGAGGGAGAGAGGGAGGAAGGAAGGAAGGAAGGAAAGGCAGGGAAGGCAGGCAGGCAGACAGGCCATTAGTGACTCTCCAAACATACCTGCTTATCATCCCTCCCATCACCTTTACCATTCCCTGAATTTATTTCGTGTTTATTTACTTGATATGATTTTTGCATATTTCTCATCTGTGTCCTCCAATTACAATGTAAATAAACTCAGGAAAGCACAGACTTAACATATCAAAAATATGAAAAACATTTGTGCATCAGCAGTGCTTAAAATGGTGCAGATAGAAGCCCAGTTTTTATTTGTTAAGACAAAAAAAACGGAGAGAAGAAACAAAGAAGCTAAGATGCAGGAGGTAAAGGAAGAAGGATGAGAGGAAAAATACTAGAGAAAGAAGGAAAAAGAGGGAGGGAAAGCAGACAGGAGGATGGCGGGAGGAATAAATGGAGTTGGGTAATCTACAGCTCCATGGAATCTGGAGTGGACAGTTTTCTGGCCAGAAAGTCCTGGGTTCTCCCTTCAACCGTCCAGTTTGCAATCTGTGTCAACCCGAGAATATCATTTAATATCACAAAGCCTCGGTCTCCTCCTGGGTAAACAAACAGAATGATACTGGTCTCACAAGGCCCGTTCTGCAGATTAAAAGACCCCCTGAGAGAAAAATGCTATTAGCATCACTGCCCTGTAAAGGTGGGCTCTGGAGCAGAGATCGCCCTTGTCAGGAAAGCCTGCAGGAAGACAGCTGTGCTGCCTGTGTGGCGGAGCCCAAGAAATCTGCATACAGTTCTGCAGTTGTCAGTCTCTGCTTGAAGTTTGCAGGGTAATTAAAGGCACAGTAGGCAGGTGTCATTAACTTGTTAACCTGAAGTCTTCTTCCACCCCACCCCCACTGGAAGAGAGACTGCAAATGGGTTTGGATGAACCAATGCTGACTTCCGTAGTTTTCTTTCAGTTATTCTGCCTGGAGCCCTGCACATGTGTTGGGCTCACTATTAAAATTCAGGGGCTGCATCCTATTAATCTACAATACCTTCTTAGATGAATACAGTGGATGCCGGTCTCCTTAAAACTCAGCTCTTCCAAAAGGAGATCTCCTGACCACATGGTCTCCCCATCCCAGCTCTGTGCTGCAGAGAGTTCTTAACATTTTCAGCTAAATTGCTCAAGTTATGCAATTAGTTGAGCTGAAGCTATATCTTTTGCATGCTTCTGGGGGCCATAAAGGCCAAGGATCCTCTGAAAGACACTTTGAAACACTGAACGCAAGGTTCATGGTAATCACACTGGCCACCTGCCTTTGCACAGTTTGCAGAGCACATTCACAAACCTTGGCTCATTTGTTACCAGGGCAATCCACTCTGTCCACTCAGTGTGTGAGGACTCGGAGGCTCAGCGATTCGGGGCACTTGGATGAGAGGCCCTGGTTTGTAAGTGATCTACTGGGAGTCACACGTAAGTCTGTGACCTCTGAGGCGGAACTCAGTGTTGTCTTGACCCCTCTTGCAGCTACACAGCACAGTACCTGACACAAGGAACATGCAGGTCTGCTCATCGACAACTATTTGTTTCTAGAGCAACTGGCAGAATTTATACTACTAGGTACCTCAGACAATATTTGCTTCTGTACAAACAAGTAGAATTCATACGATTATGTGCATCCATAAAAGTGTGTGGACATGTCCAACTTTGCTTATAGAATGGAAATCAAGGCACATCCAATCTTACTAATTCCTCTCAGTTGATAGGATGATTTCAGGGTATGAGAGCACACACACACGATGCATCCACACACATGTCCCAGATACAGACTCAGGCACACACACACCCACAGCCACCTCATTTTCTAGTAATTTCCCTCATCACAGTTACCTCTGCCCTCCTCACTTTGTGCCTCCTGCAGCTGCAGCAGCTTGTCCTAGACTCTCTGCTTATGCATCCCACCTTCAGAATTGTCACCGTGGCTTATGAGACTTATTCTTTTATATTTCAATATTTCCTTCATGTTAACTAAACTTGTTTAGTTTAGTTCACTAAACTTGTTTAGTGGGCTACATGTAAATAAAGAGAAGCTATGGGAGCTGCAAATCACTGGCAATGCCACAGTTTGCCTGGATGCCAGATGTAGACTCCCACTCCCCGAGACGACCTGGCTACAGGACCTGCTGCACGTCCAATGTGCCAGCAGTAGAGATGAACACTGAGCCCCCGATACGGTACCATTAACCAGGATGATCAGCCTGTGACCTGGTGGCAGTTGATTACACCAACCACTTCCAGCATAGGCAGGACAGCACTTTGTCCTCACTGGCATAGACACTTATTCTGGATAAGGATTTGCCTTCCCTGCACCTGATACTTCCACCAAAACCATCATCCATGGACTCACAGAATGCCTTATCCATCATGATGGAATTCCACACAGCATTGGCTCTGACCAAGGAACACATTTTACGGCCAAAGAAGTGAGACAATGGGCTTGTACTCATGGAATTTGCTGGTCTTACCATGTTCCTCACCACCCAGAAGCAGCTTGATTAATAGAAAGGTGGAATGGTCTTTTGAAGACACAGTTACAGCACCAGCTGTGTGGCAACGGCTTGCAGAACTGGGGAAAGGATTTTCAATAGGCTGTATATGTGTTGAATCAGCACCCACTATGTGGTACTGTGTCCCACAGCCAGGATTCACAGGTCCAGGAATCAAGAGGTGGAAGTGGGAATGGTACCACTCACCACTACCCCTAGTGATCCACTAGCAAAATGTTTGCTTCCCGTTCCTATGACCTTATGCTCTGCCGGCTTAGAAGTCTTAGTTCCAGATGGGAGAAGGCTTGTACCAGGAAGCACCATGATGATGCCACTGAACTGGAAGCTAAGACTTCTCCGTGGTCATTTTGGTTTCCTCATGCCTCTAAGTAAATAAGCTAAAAAGGGAGTGACAGTGTTGGTAGGGGTGACTGATCCAGACTATCTAAGGGATAGTGGACTATTACTCCACAATGGAGGAAAGGAAGAATATACTTGGAGCACAGGAGATCCAACAGGGGCACCTCCTAATATTACCATGCCCTATTATTAAGGTCAGTGATATTTAAATTAAAATGAAATCACTGGGGTGGGTCCAATCTGACTGGCATCCTTAGGAGAAGCAGAGATTTGGACACAGATACGTAGAGAGGAAAGATGATGTGAAGAGCCAGCACAAAGACAACAACCTACAAACCACGGAGACAGACCTCAGAAGAAACCTATCCTGCCCATACGTTGATCCAAGATTTCCAGCTTCCAAAATTGGGATGAAATAGATTGAGTGTGGTGGCACACACCTGTAATCCCAGCACTTGGGAGGCTGAGGCAGGAGGATCACCACAAGTTCAAGGACAGCCTGGAATACATGGTGAGACCCTGTCTCAAAAAAAAAAAGAAAAAGAAAGAAAGAAAGAAAAAATAAATAATAGAAAAAATAGATTTTGATACTGAAGTCACCCAGTCTGTGGTACTTTGTTATGGAAGCATCGGGAGACTGATACATGGGGCTTCTCAAACTTCTTGCCACCTTATCTGTGTCCTAGTGAGTCCCGCACAGCTGGTTAAGTCAAAAGCCATGTCTCTCTTCAGGTATCACGTTGAACACCTTCTTCTTTACAAGACAGGTTACACCATCCCTATCAACAGAATTCTCATTTCTGCCCAAATTCCACAGCCTCTGTCTCTGCCGCCCACCATCCATCATGCAGCCACTGTGTTCCACCTTTCACTTCTCATCAATGAGCTTCTCAAGCACAAAGCTGGCATTAGTCAGCATTTCCTTACTCTTCCTTTTCATGCTACCCTCTGAACATAGCACTGATTTCAAACTGCTGTGAACTGAAATGTGTTCACCCAGAATTCATGTTGAAACCCTAACCTGTTTGCTCATTAGTATAATGAAGTACCTGAGGTAGGTTAATCTTATATAGAAAAAGCACTTATTTAGCTCACAGTTCTGGAGATTCAAGGACCATGTGCTGGCATCAGCTCAGCTCTGGTAAGGAATTCATGGTGTTATGGTTTGTGTCTAGATGTCCCCCCAAAGCCTCATGTGGTCATAGGTGGGGCTGGATCTAGAGCGTTTGATTGCTAAAGTGGTCCACTGATTGATCTGGCACAGTTCTGCTGGGATGGAGGATGTGATGCTAGGATTAAGGGTATTAGGATTAAAGGTGGAAGTGCCACACACCCTAAAGCCAGGCATTTTGGATAAAATACAAGGGACAGAAAGAGGCTTGCCTTCTTCCGTGCTTACCCCCTTGCTTGCCTTGCTGCCTTCTGCCTGTCTGCCATGCCACCCTGCTTTAGACTCAGCTGACTGTGGCCTGAAACCTCTACAAACTGTGAGCCAAATAAACCTTTCCTCCCTTAACTTTGGGTGTCAGGTATTTTGTCTCAGCAATGAGAGAAAAGTAACTAAAACACGTGGCCTCATGGCAGGATCCTATGCAGGAAGTAGATCACATCTCAAAACAGGAAGTCACAGAAAGCTAGGCAGGGCCAGGCTCAGCCTATATTAATGATCTTCTCTTGATAATCAGCCAGGACTCATAGGAGAACTACTTTAATCCCTTGCCAAGGGCAGTACACTCAAGTGACCTAAAAATCTCTTTCAGGGTCCCATCACTTCCCAGTTCTATTGCTGTGGGCACCATTCCTCCTACACAGGAACCTCTGAGAGCACAAGCAATATCTAAGCCAGAGCAGAGTCTGAGACACGTTGTGTAACAGGAGCCCAGCAAAGGACTCTCTAATAAAGTTCAATTAAGTAAAACAAGCTAAAATGAACTGACTGGAGACTACAGAAGTGTGTCACAGCCAGGAAAACATGGGCTTGGAGATGAGATCCAGGCTTGCATTCCGCCCTCTGCTACGGCAGCTGCGTGACTTGGAGTGACTTCCGAAGTACTCCAAGCTTTTCTTCCTATCCTGTAAAGCAGGGTCAATCACAGCACCCTGCAAGTTTTCTTAAGGATCAAACCAGATAATGGGGACTTCAGGGCAAGATATCAACTGGAAAACCACCGGATTTACTTTCTACCAAGTTCCCACTGAAATATTCACAGAACTATGCACGCTGATAAATGCAAAGGATGCTGCAGCTCTGTGAACAAAAAAATTGATCAAAATCTTCTAGTGTTTGAGGGATTCACTAATTAAAGGACCAGGGTCCTGAACTAACCAGAGACAAGAAGGCTCCCTCCACTGTGTGAAAATCCTATCAGGAATCCTATCAGTAGCCTACGGCTACTTACTCTTCTGCTCCTCTGACTAGATCATGGGAAATTTCTATACTCAGGCAGGATTACAATGTCCAATTGTGGAACACGGGAAAGAACAGAAAAGAAAATTAAGGCAGCTGCATTTTTTTTTCCCATCTTTTGGTGGGAAGGAAAAGCAAGAAAGAATGAAAAACACCTCCAGTCATTAAGAGCACAGACTTCAGAGTCAGCCTGCTTCAATTTTAATTCCAGCTTGGATACATACTAGCTGTGTCATGGTAGAAATTATAGTGGCTCAGTTTCCTTGTCTGTCAAAGGAGAATATGAAGAGTACCAATCCTGGAGTTAATGTGTAGATAAAATAAATACAAAGGGCTTTGGCATAGTGCTTAGAATTCCAGTAAACACTGTGTAATGTTTAATAAATTAACTACAGCATATGCAGATATAGTTATAGATAAAAGGAAGATATACACAGATACACACACATACATGTACATATATACAATTATTGAAATGAAGTACAGATAGGAAATTCTTCCTGAGTTTTAAAGACCACATTAGCTAAAAGTCTTCTAAGATGCCAGTAATTTAGGTCAGTAGTGAATACCACTAACGTGAAAAAAAAGATCAACAACATTCAGAAGTTGCACATGGGAAACAATGATGAATTCACAGAGCCTCCCGACAGACAAATACCAGGCTTGAGTAAGAATTCTTTTTGCTTTCCTATAACTATAGCTAAAACTTGTACATCAAGAAAGAATATGAAAGCAATCATGAAGCTCATATAGAATATGCCTAATGAAAGATATACTATAAGAAACAAAAGGACAGTTTTGAAAGCATATGTTTTATGATCTCAATCAAGTTTCACAAACACAAATTCAATAAAATAAGTAAAGCTGAAATGATCAAATAACTGAAATGAAAAGAGGGTCATTTGAAAAAAGCTCGATTGTACTAAAAACAAAAGTAAAATAAGAGAATTAAAATATGCATTAGAAAATAGTCATTGAAAAGGTAATATTTAATGCCCAAAATGTAATCAGAGAAAAATATTGAGATGTTATAAAACTGCAGAGAAACACCAAATATTGTTAAGTAGAATGGAAAACACAAGAATAATAACTGTTCCTAAACAAAAGATTAGGACACAAACGTATTAGCAACCAACAGCTTAGAAAAATTCAGTGTGAACAAGGCAGACAGGATATCTCCATTAGCAGAGTTCACAGTTTGGCAAGGGAGATTTCTAGGAAATGGAAAAAATCCACCAGTGCAGTTAAGCTTGTTGTCTTCCATCTGCCCATATTCTGCAAGTTTCAGCGCTATGTTCAACTATCAGTGTTTCCCAAACCTGCATCCCCAGGGACCATGTCTGCAATATGGTCCTGGCTTTTCCGGGTGAAAACAGTTCTCCAGTCAAATAATTTGGCCACACATATGTTAAGCTAAACTAAAGAATAATTCTCTACTATAGAACTTTACGGCTAAGATGCATCCTGAATTTCAAAGACAGCAAGATTATGCTGCATTTTCAAATTCAGAAAGGATAGAGGTCAATGTTTTCTGATACTTTTCACCACGATGCTGGTTCCCCTGCCTTCTTTTTTCATCTCTTGTAATAGCAACTGACATCTCTCAGACACACCTGAGAAATGCCAAGACAGATCCCGAGCAAGCAAATGCCAGGATCATAATACGTCAGGCTCCCTACATGTGTTTTCAATACCATGCCCTCAGCCTTTACAGCAGGTTGATACACAAATTACACATTCATAGGCTCTCAGAGTGTTTTGAAAAATGATGGTTGAGTGGACCACTGTCAGCTTTCCAGAAAAGCTCTGAAACCCAGTGATTGGTCAGCAACAAATGCTGTCCTGGGTCTTAACTGCCTCAATTTTCTTTTCCTGCCACTCTAGTGCCAGTGACCATGAGGCACGGGAAAATCCTGGGTCCTTGCTTCTGTCTGACTGTAGTGTTTAATGGGAAATGTATGATTTGGGTCTCTGGTTCAACACCATACCTGCCTTGGATGATTCTGCCCCAGACATGCAGCCTCTGTTGCCCACCAGGACTTGAGCATTGTCCCAACCTGCCCAATCCACTATGCCTGGCCCTATCCCATGGACTAGAATGCTGGAAAGATGATATGCAACTGAATCCCTAGGTTGTCCATCTATAGTTGAGCTTCTTCCTTTCTGTACCTGGGCCAGGTCATGCTCTAGGCCACATGTCCACAGTGAATGGACAGTCTCCCACCAGAGCCTGTGTGTGGACTCCTAGCTGCTCCTCCGTCTCCTGTTCTCTTCCTGCAGGATGGGTGCTTGGCTGCTTCTTGGAAGATCTAATGCAACAAGCAGAACATCTCTGATGAAAGATGTGGTGAGGGAGAAACAGGACTCACTGGAGATGCAAATATAAGGCATGGGAGGTACTACTAGTTTCCTTATGCATCCATGTACTACACCCATTAGTCCAAGGTAGTAAAGAGCACGGATAGTAGGGCCCAGGCAGATGGGTTGGAATAGTAGCAACATCACTCTGTAGCCATGAGAATGATGACTATTTATCAAACTTCTCCATGCCTCAATTTCTTAATCTATAAAATAGGTCTAATGATGGATGATGGAGGGGCCAAGTTGAGGACAGTGAACTTGCCT
Organism: Hystrix cristata; assembly: GCA_004026905.1. NCBI lineage: Eukaryota > Metazoa > Chordata > Mammalia > Rodentia > Hystricidae > Hystrix > Hystrix cristata. Next base: position 4,018 of record PVJO010022625.1, on the reverse strand, counting down.
AGGAGGTTCTTTCCTTGACTTCCTTCCCTGCCAGGCACTGTAGTAAGGGTCTGGATTGGGGTAGTGGCAGGAGGATGAAGAGGGGGAAATACAATGTGATAGCTATTTAGGAGTTTGAAGGACACGTTTTAGTGATCAATTAACTGGGTGTTACAAGGAAAAGATGAAGGGGGATATGAGAGAAACAATTAAAGTACAGTTTTTTTCCTAGGCTAAATATAGGGATTAGTAACCAAATCAGCTCATCAGGGAGGCCTAGAATGTGCTGTGGGCAGCAAATAGGGGTGGATTTCAGCAAAGTTCTATAGCAACGAATACTCAGGTCCTTTCATTTACACCACTGCACTCTAGTTGCAATCCTCAAATAAGGACTGGGTTTAATGCTTGACATCTGTTATCATAATACTCCTAAGAGTCTTATGAGATTAATATTCTATTATTATCCTTGTCATGTAACAAAACAACTGAATCTCAGAGTGACAAAGCAACTTGCCTCAGATCACACAGCACTTAGACTGGGATTTCAAACCAAAGAGGATTGGCTTCCCCATGCTGTCAGCTTTCTAGTATACACACTAGCTCTCAAATCCACTCTACCAGAGAGGCAAGTCAGATTTCATCCTCTGTCTAATCTGCCTATGTTAACTAGTTCAGATTCTTCTAGATAATTTTTACTTGGAACCCTTTTTATAATGGTCCATAATTTGCCCTAGCTGGTTAAAGATGTTTTACCAAACTATATATTTGTCACAGAAACCCTAAGAATCTGTGTATGTGCATTATGTTTGCACAGTGTAGTCTCTGCTTCTAATTGCAATGCTGAGACGTACTCCAGGCACAAGCAGATATGTATTTTGAAGCTAGGAACACACAGCACTGCCATTTTAACAAAAAAGTGTGGTGCTTTAGAAGAACTGCAAATTTTTAACTCCTGGGCACGATTTGCTTTGCTGATAGTTAAGTGAAATTGGATGGGTGGGGGCTTACAAAGCTGTGAATAATGTTCAATATTAATATTATAGGTTACCTGGGAAAAAGGGGTTTTATGGCGTAAAATGATACTTCCAAAATCCAGCAAAAGACATAAAGTCCAAACCACTCTAAATATTGATTTGACTCAATTGTGCAATTTAGATCATTCCTATTTCCCCAGAGAAGAGTCATTCCTGAAGAAAATTGTGAAAATGACATGTAAAAGGGAAAGAAGAAAAAGTAATATAGCAACTCTATCCTGAACAGGGTTCAATTTCATCTTTTGGGAAATTTATTTCCACCTCCACCACCCCTAAAAAAGAGAGAGCTGCAAATAACAGTTCAACCATCCCAGCTGGATCATGCCGAAAAGCTTTTAGGAGGGAAGCAGTAAGTAAATTCAACTGTTCAGATGCATTTGGATGTAATCCTAAGGCGGTAGCCTGGGTAATCGGCAAGCCATCAACAACTAAAAGGATTGAGACTATTAGATGTGGACAACAGAGAAATAATGGATGTTAAAGAGGTCAGGAAACAGAAATGATTGCATTCACCCGGTGCATAGCTTTAGAGCTGATGACGGGAGAGCGAAAGCTTCATTTTATAACTATTGAAGTATTACACACAACACAACACACGCACATGCACACACACACACACGCTGATAAATGCTCACATCAGTTTTATAATGCAGGTGGTTAAACAGTCCCTTTTTCTTCAATGTTTTGAAATATATGAGAACTCTGGTCTTCTCCTAAATTCCAAGTGACAGAAGCAGAATGACTTCCTTCCCTGCCAGTGTTCAGAAGGGTACAGCCTGACGCTGGAGTGTCAAAGGTTCTGCAATCTCGGAAGCAGAATGCAGGAACATATGGCAAGCCAGGACACACAAAATGTCTTTCTGTGATCTTAGCATTTTGGAGGAAGATCCAGTTCTGTTTCTCCAGCCAAGATTTTGCTACTTGCCAGGAACATTATGCTTCTGTACTTCAGTGATTCTTGAATGTGCCCCACAAAGTCCACCTACATCAGAGCCATCTGAAGGAACATGCAGACACCCTGGCCAGGCACACTGAAGCCCACTCTCTGAGCCAGGGCAAGCACTCTGAATCCACTGTCCTCTGAGGATGACCGTGCTGCTTAATATGACCGGAGACTATGGTTTGACCAAGATAATCTTAAATTGAAGACTTTTTTTCAGTATTAGTATTACAACTTACATGAAAAATGTTTCCCCAAAGCCCTGTGTGTTCAGAGGTGGAGCTTTTGGAAGGTGATTAGACCATGGGGTGCTAACCGAGGGTTAATTCTCATCAGTGGATGGATTCACTGATAAGTTCATAGCTAAATGTGCTGTCAGGAAGTGGGGCCTGGTTAGAGGAATTAGATTGCTGCTGGTGTGCCTTTAAAGGGTATATTTTTCTTCTGGCGCTTTCCTAATTCTCTCTGCTTCCTGGACTTTGAGTTGAGTAGGTTTCCCCTGCCACGTCCTTGCACCATGATGTTTCTGCCTTGGAGCCAGCTGACCATGAACTGAAACCTCCGAAACTATGAGCCAAAATAAACCTCTCTTCTTTTAAGTTGTTACTGTCAGGGATTTCATCCCAACAACAGGAAAGTGACTAATAAACTATGTGACAGATTTGTAGACACTGTTGGTCAAAGTACAGCCTATGGGTCAAATTTGGCTGCTACCTGTTTTTGTAAGTAACATTTTATTGGAATGTAACCAACATCAGTCAGTTTTTGTCTCTGGCTCAACAGCCAATTTGAGTAACAGCCACAGAGACTGTGTGTTAGTCTGGTTTTTCTTGCTAATAACATAATACCAGAGAGGGGGTCAGTTCCAAAGAAAACAAGTGGTTCACAGTTCTGGCCCATGTCCAGGTGGTTACAACTGATGATGGTTTTCTTGCTGGCAGAACCCCCAGATGGCTCAGGATATCACAGTGAAAAACAGGGTGCCTGTGTGTGTGTGCTGATTTCTCTCCCTCTTCTTATAAAGTCAGCAATATTCAATTATGGGGGCTCGATCCTGATGACTTTATCTGATCCAAATCACCTCCAAAAGCCCCCACAGTCAGATTAAATTACCACCTTCTTAATCCCTCACAATAGGGATTAAACTCCACATGAGTTTCAGAGGAGACAATCAATATAGCTGACTGCATGAGTCTAGACTACTTACCATCTTGCCTTTTACAAAGAAAGTCTGATGCAGACTTCCTATGTAGACCAATGGTTTTCAATCATTTCTGGGCATTACAATGACTTAGGGCTGTTTTGCCTTGTGTTGTTTTAAAATGTTACTTGTTATGGGTTAGATCTAAAAATGAGCCAACAACATCTCTTGAATTCAGCAATGAAGCTTTTGGGTTTGACCATGAGGACACTATATTAATCAGTGGATTAATTCATTGATGAGTTCATAGTTAAACATGCTATTAGGAGTTGTGGCCTTGTTGATGGTGGGTCTCATGAGTTGATTGGGCATACCTCCCTCCTTGGCTTCTCCTTTCTCTCTCTGGTTCCTGGCTGCCATAAGGTGAGCAACTTTGTTCCACCATGCTGTTTTGGCCTTGGAGCCAACTGACCATGGACTGAACTCACCAAGACTGAGAGCTAAATTAAATCTCTCCTGAAGAAAGCTGATTAATACACTACTTCCCCAGACTCATTCCCAGAAGACTTTGAATTAGTTGCCCTGCAGCAGAGCTGAGATAAAGGCATTTTTTTAAAGGTTGTTCAGATGATTCTAATGTGCAGCCACAATAAGGACCACTGCCATGAAAGAGATTGCACAGTCTTTGGACCAAGCTGAAAGGCAATTGCTTGATAATCTCACCTCTCTATAACTGAGCGTACTTGGACATTTTATATAATTTGTGTCTCAGTTGCTAATCTGTAAAACAGAGATATTAATAGACCTCTCATAGGGCAAGGTAATATAGATTTGAGATAATGTATGTATACCTCCCAAGATAGGTCTTAGCACACAGCAAGTCTAAATAAATGATGGTGATGATGATGTTGATGATGATGATGA
>PVJO010022624.1:0-27694 GCA_004026905.1 Hystrix cristata | reverse complement strand
CATGGAAGTCATAGGCAATGCCTACTTTTTTAGGATTACTGTGAAATTAATTAAGAAATGTTAGAAATATGGTACAATATTTGCCATTTCTCTTTATATTCTGATTGGAATATGTTAAATTAACATAAAAAATAACTAGATTTATGCACTAAACAAGTAAAACCTGTTTGACACAGAATTTATACAAGAATAAATTACACGCCTTCAAACATGTATCTATCATCTTCCACATCTCCCAATTAAGAGTACAATAAGTCATAGTTTAGGGTAATCTAGAGATTTGTTCTAATCACATTATGGCATTCTCTTAGATTACTCTCCATATTTGCACAGAATCTAATCAGCTAATTAAGCAGAAAAGTATCTATGAAATGTATTTTACAATTTACAGAATTTTGAGAGGGCCAGATAATTGGACTTGTATACTAATACCCAAAACACCTAGTGTCCAAACACAACAAAGAATTGCTCTGTAAAACACCACAGCTCAGCTAAAAGCTCTGGAAGCTGAGGCAGAAGGATCAGAAATTCAAGACCGGCCTGGGCAACGTAGTGAGATTCTGTCTCAAAATTTTAAAATAATAAATAAAAAATAAGGAAGACTGGGAATGTACCTCAGCGCAAAGACCCTAGCCTCCTTTCCCAGTACTAAAACAACAACAATAAAACCCCACAGTTCTACCCCTGATGTTCAGTTCCTGTAATATTTGGGACATAGCAAAAGAAATTCACTAAACTGTCTCCTAACAAATATGATGATATGGCTACCATGGTTCCAGAAAATCAATTTCCCCTTGTGTTTCTCAGCACATTGCTTAACCTTCAATTATGTGATAAGTCAATCTATAGCTACTTCCATGTTCAGTCTATACAGGTACACAGGAGCCATTAATTGACTTCCTATAGTGTACCAGATATACTGCTAAGTACCAATTAAAACATGTGAATGGCACAAAATGCCAGACCTCAACAAGGTTACAGCCTAATGAGAAGAAAATGATCCCTCTTTGTACGCTGTAAAGTTGAATATGTATATAGCATTTCACATGTTAATTAAGCAAAGTATATTTTCAGAGTCTTTGCTCCCCCCATCCCCACTGAGTCAAAAAACATATGAAAACATGTCTCTATGTTCTAAGACTAATTCAGGGAGTGACCAACTTAAATTGATTAGGAAGGTGTAGCACTAGGCACACTATACCAAGTATGAATCTAGTTCCTACTCGGCTATGGTTCTGATATAAACAGCCTAGTGCTGACTCACATAAATAGCACAAAGGGAGCAAGGGACTTGGCAAGTGTCCGACAGTTGTCTTCATCCAAGACTGCACCTCTGACAGGCATGTTGGGAAATATTCATCCATGTGTTCGAGTTACAATCTTGTGTGAAGCTTTAAAATTTTAGGGAAGTAGGCTAAATAAAGCCAGTGTCATAAAAAGTTTGAAAATCAGAAGATGTTTTATTACAGAATTTAATAGATTAATATTTTGGCTCTTTGCTCTTTGCTCAATTTCTTACATATTCAAAAGTTGCCTTGATCATTACTTTCTGGTTTCTTTCCCTCAATTAACCTCTCGGGACATGGTTTCCCCGACGGACAGAATGGTGGCCAAAAACAAACTATAATATTAACAACACTGACATTCAAACAGTTTTCAAAACTGGGTCTGAGTTTTCCTTCCTCGCATCTCAATTCTCTCTCAGTGTAACACCTTAAAACTGCATAAGAAATAAGCGTACTCTCAATTCCTCAAAGCCAAAAGTAACTTGCCATGATTTCAAAGGACTCATCATTTTCCTTGCAGCTATGAACTATTTTACAGACAGGATTTGTTGCTAGAAATAAAAAATTATAAAAATTGTACTAATCTGAAGTTCAAAGGATTTATTTTGTTTTTCAAAGAATTTAAGCGAAAAAAAAAATTCTACTTTAATAATATGAGTGACTTGGTCCTAAGTGGATAAAACTGAGGGTTCAAAGACTGTTAGTGAAGGAAAGAATACATTAGGGAAATATAGAAGGGCACACTGACAGTTCTTAATATTCACTCATGAATCCAATGCCAAGAGACCATAGTAAGTATGTCTGCTTGCAATTCTGAGGACTATTTTAAGCCTAAGTTTATTTAATACAGAGTATTACCCAACCTAAGGCTACTGAAAGAACTGGAAAACAAGGCTCTAGCAAAATCCCCTTTGCTGGCATAAACTTAGTAAAAAATACGAATTGAATCCTCTTTTTTCCCAGAAGTCTTCACCCTCAAGACACACAGAGTAGGACTGATAGTTTATAAATGATGGACATGGAGAATGTAAGTCAAGTTTCTAAGTAGAAAAAGAAGGAATAGCCTTGAAGAGTATGAAAAAGAAGACATTTTATAGCAGAGAAATCCTTCTAAAATAATTTCTTTTTAACCATGGACTATGTATGCATTTCATTAACAATGCTCTGTGATAGCACTAAAGAAAGAAAGATCTAACGCACAGACCAGGGACAATCTCAAGACATTCCTTATTTCTTATAGGAGACAGGTAAGTAGTTCTGTAATTACACAGAAATGCAATAAATTCCATAAAGGATGCAAACACAGGCTATTAAAATGATACAGAAAATACTCCTTTGTCCTATAAAGTCCTTGTTCGCGGATTCTTTTCTTTTCACAAACTGATACTGAATTACCTGAACCTGACTATCACTCATAAAGGCGAAGCTGACATTTCTATGATAACCATTTCCTGGCAGTCACTAAATCTCACCTTGCCCTGCTCTTCTGCTTTGACCCACACGGACCTAATCATATAACACCATGACAAGATCTGTCTGCTCAACGAGCCTGTTTTCATTGCCTTGGAATATGGCAGCAACCAGACTATGAACTTGAGGGTAGGAAGGCAGCTAAGGAAATAAAAAGATATCTACATGGGGCAGTGTAAAAGAACTGGGCATTACCAGATTGTAGCGGATAGCCTAAAGAGAACATTATCAGTAGCAAATATCTCGAAGAAGTGGAAAGTTTATCAAGATACTGATTTCTTTACTTAGAAAATTTCTCCAAAAACATGTTATTTATGTTGTCCCTTAATATACTAATTTTTAAAAATGCAAGACTGCTTATACAAAATCCTCAGCCATCCACACTGTGTTTATGAGAGGCACAGAAATTTCTTGCTAAGAACCATTTGCAACTAGAATTTAACACTCAAAATTAATATTAAACTGGACATATGCTATCTGTGATAATAATATATTGTCAAATAATTATCTTTTTCAGACTAGTTACTCTCTCGGCTCAAATGATCATAGAGAGCAGAGGACAGAGCCAGTACTTGGAGATGGCTCTTAATAAGAATTTGAGAGAGGGACAAAAATGATAAATGGGAGAGTTGGAGTTTAAGCATTTGAAGTTTAAAAGTTCAGGAGGTATGTAAAAACATTGAAAAGGTTTTTGTTTTGTTTTTGATAAAAATTTATCTGAGATTCAGTGTTTACATACCCAATTAACACTATGTTATGAAGAGGTTTGGAATAACAGCCAGATCAAGAAGCATTTAGCAAAATGATTTTGAATAAAGTGAGCACTTTTTAAAAGTATCACTAATTAATTAATATATAATCTTTTCTCCATTGTTCCTATCTTACTTTGCCTTCCCCACTGGTAGAATCATAGCCCAAGGAAATGGCTTTCTGGCCAAAAATTTAAGTTTGAAATGAGTACCAGAACCCCAAATTCTTTCATTTTTATTTACCATGATTTTGTAGCCTTAATGAGAAACATCTATTTTTCTCTGACTATTCTTTCTATTAAGACATACCTTAGATTTCAAGTTTAGAATACATGCGAGTTACTATATGAAAAATACTGGCATAAGAATTTGTTTACTGCTTCAAATTTAATTTTAGCTTCTATGGTAACGTTAGTGATTAGCTATGTAAAGTGCTATTAAGTGCATCAAGTGCATTACTAAAATTTCCTAAAGCATAGAAATAAAAATACTAAAATGAATTATTCAAACAACTACAGAAGGTCTCATAAGCAGGTAAAAGGATACCTACTTCAGTTCATCAAAAAAAAGAAAAAGATAAAAAAACACAAAATAAATGTTCTCTGGCATTGGCTTGGCTTCAGAATTGTTCTACATATTAAAATAATAAAATTAGGAAAATAATTTGATGCAATTGAATCTCTCTGTAGGAAGCTGAATTTAAAATTGAGACATAAAACTATTTCGGGGATATTTTAACAAGGATAAACATTTGGGACAAGAATTCTCTGATGAAAAACAAACCAATTTCAATTTGCAAAAAGCTACTGAGGTGTGAAATGTTTCTTTCCCCCAGAAGCCTCCATCTCTCTGATGCAAAGTTTACTCAGTATTCTATACTCTGGCTCACCTCAAGTAAAATAATAAAATGTATGCATGTTTTCCACTTTAAAATTATCTAGCCATGACTACGTTAATTGTGAAGCTTCAGTGACTTTATTTTCTCTTTGAATATTTTCTTATATTATCAACACAGGTGTGTTTATTTGGTGGTTTCTTATTAGTCATATATTTAGCCATAAATCTCTGAAATGCTACTTTCAGAGAGAAAATGGAATGAATATTTCACATATTTATTCAGCAGCCAGTTGACAGGTATGGTAATTTCATTGGTATTTACAGTATATTCTTCTGCAAGAGACAAAATAAATTTGTTTTCCCCACTCAGTATAATTTAGTTTTATAAGAATGCAGGCTCATGAAATATCACAGAATCATTTATGGCAAAAAGTACGAAGGAAAAGCAACCTTTCTTCACTCAGGTGTATTAACTCTTGTAAAACAAACAAAAGAACAGAGAAGAGCTTTTAATAAAGAAAAGTTGGTGAAAGAAGGAAACATTCAAAAATTGTTCTAAATTGTTGTGGAAGAGGAGAAAAACTACTATGAATTTCTGTTCTACAATAAAATGTGATGTAGCAGCATGAAAATAGTCTCAAAAATTAGAAAGCCTTGGTTTGAAAAGCAGGTCTAAAATATGTTATTTAGAAAGTCTTTGGAAGTTACAAAACTTTAACAGGAGCCAGTTACATTATTTAAAATTTTAAAATATCTGTGTTCTAAATGTATTTGATGTTCTTAGGATACCATGAAGTTTAACTCATTATTTACAACCACAGCTTGACATATAGTATGCTCTCAATATAAATGTGTAGACTGCATATGAATATTTCTACTCTAATTATGACTGTATTTCACTTTCTTTTCTATTAAACTAAACATCTCTGTACCCGTGTACTCAAGGTTAATATCTACATATAGGAAACAACTGCAAATAAATGAAACAGTCTGTATGTTTCATGGCATTTCTAATAATATTTTTCTGAAGAATCCGCTAGTGAATTAAGACCCTCAGTTCCGTCAGTTAGTTTGAGTCTTAAAATTATAGTGTTTCTGATTTCCATACACACTTTTTTAAGCCTTGACAATTGTTCAGACTTCCAAGATGGCATTTGAGAGTAAAATGTAAAACATAAAAATCTTTATGCAAGCAAAAACCAGTAATTAAATAAATATTTTTTTTTTTTTTTTGTGGTGCCGGGGATCGAACTCAGGCCCTTGTGCTTGCAAGGCAAGCACTCTAATCACTGAGCTAAATCCCCAGCCCCTAAATAAATATTCTTAATGTTGCCTTCTATTAACAGGTACCGGTTAAGATACTGAGCCATATAAGAAAATACACCTGAGGAAAATGAAGAGGAGACAGTCGAACCCAAAGTCAGGAGCCATGTGTATGATTATCCCAGGAGATCACTTGAGGATGAGAATAACTAAGAGCGAGGACATGCTAACAGTGATTCTTTAACTATTGTAATTATCTTGGTATCGCAGAGACATTAGTGGATGTAATTTAGTTTGAATTCAGTATCTTTTATCAGCATATAAACTTGGTCAATTCTCTTAAATATTTGCAACCTCATTTTCATCATATTTAAATAGAAGTAGTTCTCTGTGCGAATTTCATACTGTTATATAATTTGACATAATATGTATGTAAAGTACAGGAAAAGTATTTATAATATAGTAACAAGCAGTACATAATTATAAGCAAATGTATCATTGGTTTCAGTGATGTTAAAGATCTTTCCCAGGCAAAGACAGAACGGTCTACTGTCATTAATGTAAGTAGAGACCCACAAATGGAAACGATGCATCACAGAGAACAAATAAACACATTCTGAAAGATCCTTCCACCAGTATCACTATGTGTAACTCTCCTAATTTCATTTCAAAATTAGCAATTATTATCATTTTAACTCCAAGACTCTGTATAACAATCTGGAAGAGTATAAAACATATGGCATTCTCTTTCATTGCTTCCATTTTACTGTTCAATTCCCAAGTCAGTACCCACATTACAGTGGTGAAGGACTTTGCCTTCAGTAGCCCAAATCTCTCTCCACTCTAGGTGAAGAACCTAAAATATCACTCCTAGAGTGTGACTCTTTTATACTCTCTCCGCCCTCTCGGATTCAAGAGTGCGTTTAGTCATCACTCAACATTTATGGGACACCTATTTGAGCCAAGCACAAAATGACTAAAACAGCTCCAGTCCTTCATGTGCTCCCAATACAGGCAGAGAGGTGCCTGAGCATTCTAGCCAGAGCACAATCCAGTCAAAACTAGTTCACTCTAAGGAATGACATCAGAGCAGGACACCACTCATAGCAAACCAAGACGTATTTGATCTACTTCTCTAATATCCCACTATAACAATCAAGTTGCTCTTCAGCCTCTGTTTCTTTGCAGTTTGAATGAGTTTTAAACATGTAATTGGTTGCATTCTAATCACAGAGACTTCTATTCCTGCTATTGGAAAAATCTATTTAGATTTCGAAAAATAAAGTAGAATGTATATAGAGAAAATTTAAATCATATTAAGTGTGTAACAGTGATACCCAATGTACCATGCCTTATTGAGAATCAGAAAAGAAGAGAAAAATCTAGCAGGAAAAAGAAAATAGCATTAACATTGATAAAGGAGTTTAGGAACACATTTTGATTTTTTAAATTTTCCCACAATGCCATAAACTTGCAGAAGTTAGAAAAATATATTGTTTTCACTATATGTGGAACAAAAGTAAGAATTTTGGATATGGTATCTTTTTTATTTTTAATCATTGTCAACATTTCAACAGCTTTGGTCCTCAATTTAGCTATATATTAAAATAACAAATTTTAGAAAATGTTCAAGTGAGAGAAGTATGAAAAGGATGACATTTGAGTGTGAATTTCCCAAGGACTTATTACACTGAAAAGGCTACACTCTAATGGATAGAATGTGAGGAATTAGGGGTGGATCTCAAATGACAGAATGATTTAAGAGAAAACTAAGCTGCTTTAGAGCCTAGTAAACTGAATAATGACAAAACATAAGATCTGTGCATTTCAAGAGAACTAATCTGGGGTCCTACGAAGAAAAATCTAGCATAAAAGGATACATAAAGAGCAATTTCTTATCTTTGATTTAAAGAAAGATTACCACGGAATTCAAATTCAGGTACATGCAATACTAAAAACTATTTATTCATTCTATTCAATCAGTACATATTAGACTTTGATGTGGTTGACATAATGAAATATAAGGCATCAGAAGAATATTGAATATGCATTGGGACCAAGCTTGTTAAGGCAAAGTTTAAGTGTAATGTATTATAATTTAGGCTTTGAAAAACAATCATATATATGATTCAGATACTTAAAATACTTATATGTGCATAAAGAAAGATAAATGGAGAGCCATATATATGAACATACTTAGTTTGGTATATACACACAAATGCAAAACTTAAAAGCAGGGTTTATTATCAAATAGTATAACTTTCAAAATTATCACAATTGCAATGGAATTTTGAGAAAAGACTATTTCTCAAATAAAGTTTTTCGGGGCTGGGGATTTAGCTCAGTGATTAGAGTGCTTGCCTGGCAAGCACAAGGGCCTGAGTTCGATCCCTAGCACTGGGGAAAAAAAAAAAAAAAAAAAAAAAGCTAAAATCAAATAAAGTTTTTCACTTCATATGATCATTTCCTTCCTAAATGTGTTAATGGTAGTTTTTGTAAAACAGAAACATTACTCTCTCAATTCATTTCCTTATTACAAAGAAATAAAATTTTAAGATATAGTTTCAAATATTTTTTCATACAACTGAAACAATAAACATAACAAGGAAAGAAACAGACTGGTGTGTAATATAACAATGTTATAATATGCACCTTAGTATACATACAGTCTAAAAAATTACTATTTAGTATTTCTACCTATAGTGGTGTTTTGCTTGATTGTTTGTTTTACTTGTTTGCATATTTTCTTCATCTTTTCTCCAATAAGCTCTTCCTAAAATCAAAAAATTGGTAATAGACATGCATTTTCTGTTTCACTGCCCTCAGAATTCAGGAATGATTCTTTTTCTACTTGAAATTCACCCTGGGAGCAAAAAGTTAAGAGACTATGTGGATGTGTGTATGAGCCACTGGAATTAGAAATAATCAGGGTTTCAAATAATTATTTAAAAATTGCTCAGTTTAAAAAGTCTCTCCTTCTCCACCTCCAAACCAGAAGGTGAGATTGCAGACTTTTACTTATGCAAGAATGGGAGAGTCACAGCGAGTCTTAAGTATTTGTAGTCATTTCCCGTTGGAATCTCTGGCCAACAATACTTAGTCTTTTACTTGGTATCTGCTACTGCCTTTGATCAATGGCAATCATTTCTGTAGTCATAACTTAGACATTTCACAGAGCCTCAAAATATCTGTCACTCTCATATTTCAGCTGCACTGACACTAAATGGAGACATCTGATTTGCCATCCTCGTACTTCCGCCTACTTCGTCATTGGGCATGGAGAAACCTTCATATCTAACCCATGTCTCCTTCAAACCCAAGGGAAACTTCTAGGAGAACTGCAGTTTGTTTGTCCCTTCCTTTATAGCAGAGTTGCCAGACAAGTCAACAAGACTTCTGTCTTTAAACTCCAGTGAGAAAGCAAAATCTCAGGGTTTTACACTCCCTCAACTCCTTCCCAGTTTAAAAGACTTTTCTCTCCACACCCTCTCTCCCTCCCATATCTCCACCTGAGATTACAAGATTACTAGAGATAGCAAAAATAATTGAAAGCTCTGTTACCTGGTTGCTTCTCCCAAAGTTCTCTTGCAAGTTTTTGTCCTCCTCTATCCTACAACTTCTATCCTGAGACAATACCTCGTCTTTATTGGGGATAAACGGGGCAGATTTCTCATGTTTTCACATAGCCCACCGTCTTTTTTATCTCACATTTGGTGGTGTGTCTTTCCCCTTTATTGGTGTATAACTGGAGAACATTAAATTGTATCTACACCCAAAGTAGACAATTCAATTTGACCCAGATTTGCACCCTGGGGCTTTCCTAAATAATTCACAAGAGGATAAACTCTAGTCTCTTAATGTCACTGGTCAATATGAGAGTCATTTTGAGGAGCACAGAATCTATCACCAAAAGTCTCACTTGTTAAGCTCTTCCCAGAATTCACTAACTCTCAATCCACTGTCTCATCTAGATTACATGAAAGCATTTTCAGAAAATCGATGAAGTTCTTCTTTTTTAATTGCTTAATTTTTTTTTTTCTTTTTGACTTTTATCAGTACACATTTGCAGTACATAATGGTTACATTCACTCCAAGGGATTGGTACATAACACATTTCAATCCTTCCTTTGTCACCTCACTCCACCACACTTTTATTTTTCCAGCATCAGACTCTTTTATTGCCTTTTCAAATTAATTATAATATACAGTTTGAAAGCCAGACTAATAGGTCGAAGAACATTGAAAAAATGTAAGACAATTGTACTAAGTCAAAGTACACTTTCAGATACATTGTTCATGCTTGATTACGATACATTTTTTCTTTTTCCTATTATCTATCTTTTATTTCATACTTCACATACTCTGAGTTTTTCATATAAGAGAAACTGTGCAAGATTTAAGCATGTGTATCTGAGTTACTTCACTTAACATTATGGTCTCAAGGTGCATCCATTTTCCTACATTTTCCTAATAATGTGGTATCTGTACATAGTGGAGTACTACCTGCCAGGAAAAGGATAAACTTGTATCATTTGCAGGAAAATGGATGCACCTTAACTGAATCCACTGGGTGAATAACTCTCAATTAAAATATTACCTAAAATAAAACGGACGACTGAAATCATATGTTATGGGTGTAATTCTAGCACTTTATATTTCTTTCCCATATTAAAGGAATTTGTTTAATAGAACAAATCTTCTCGATGATTTTATGATCAAATGATAAGTGCAAACAAATGGTTTTAAATGTACCTTCTGCTTTGAATTATTTCACAACTAATTCCAATAAGGTTACGTACAAGTGCTTCATGTTCAAAATTGGAATGATAAATAATTGCTTTTATTCTCTCGTTGGACTCACCATGCTTTCAGAAAATTAATACATTTTTACCCAAAGAGTAATGGTGATAATAACTATGAAATTAGTACATTTGGTTGGAGACCAGGTAAGAAGAAGCCTACCTCAGTCACCAATGGACCATGATTTATTTTGTGTTTGTAATATATGACAACTACAAAAATGTATTAACAAATTTCTCTTACAATAGTATTACTCCATGTCAAAAACATTTGTATGAAGTCTAATCAAAATTAGTTTTTAATGAAGAGTAGGGTTAATTTTCAGTAAGATCTTAGATGTGCTCCAACTCACTGATGCTAATGTTTTAGGGACTTGAAGTCAATGGAAGGGGCATGTGGGCAATAACTCGTTAGTTCACGTCCCTAAACCCTCTAAAGTATGAGGAAAATAGAGGCGGGGTCTCATGGAACAACTGTTTTCAACTCTGAAACTTCAACTTATTTGTTAAATTTATATTCTTCAAAACTTCATGGCTTCTAATGGAATTATTTTTTCTCTTCCTATTATTTTCAAAAAATTTGTTATCTAAACTACTATTCAGTGATCTATAAGCTCTTCTTAGCAAAAGCAATCATCCAGACAACTACTTCTTAAAGTTGTGGTTCTTAAACATCTCTTCCAAATATTTGTAACTTTAGAGCTGAATATTAACTACCATCAATACTGAGGATGACTGGTAGGTTGGCAAATAAAATGCACAATTACTTATTCTTGGTAAACTTTTAAAATAATGCTGATCATGGAAACAACTACCATAATCAATATTTATAATATTTTAAGAATTTTGCATTTGTCCTGCATCACTTCGATCATAATCTAATGAATCCAGTTTATCTAACCTGTCCTATGAACAAGATAAGTAAGTCTCGTAGAGCTTAACTGTCCTGCTTAGTTTCTGTGTGGATGTGCCAAAATTCAAACCCAGACCTACTCTAGTCCATATATTGATAGTCCTATTATTCATCCTCTTTCAGACTTCTTATCATATCCTTCAATTAAATGTGCACAGGGAAGGATAAAAAAGTCAAAATTCACTAATATGTCATTAATGTTTTAACTCAAAAACTCAGAGAGATCTCCGGGTTTGTGTTTTTCCTTGTGAGAATATATTTTGGGTGGAAAAATTTAAGAGCTCTCTTCAGTTTCCAGCACTTCCTTAACTGATTTGCCCTGATTTTTTTTCCCTGCCTTACAAACTATCTCCTATATCCAAGTTCGGTCTAATTGGAGCCCTGGTGGATGTGCCTTGAAGCACCGTATGCCTCACATTTGGAGCACACAAGGCACTAGAGCTCACTGACTGTATAACCTTCTTCTCCTGTAAGCAGTGACATGAATGATACAAGAAATACTACTGGGAACGTTGAATGAGAGCAGCTGGCACATTTTATCATTTGGAATTGAAGGTCTGTTACATGGGGATTATAAAATTGTGAAGGGAACCATGAAATTCATGATTCTCTTCTATAGTGAGAATTTTGTTTTTCAGATAAACCTAAGAAGGAAAACTTTCATAAGAAAGCATTTCTATTTTCTATCCTCACACGCAAAACATTAGTCTTTCCAAATACAGCGTATGTATAGCAAATGAAGTTTCCTCGTCTTCATTTAATACTGCTAGGTTCGAACAAAGCGAAGACCCTTAGAATATACTAGTCAGCTTTCTGTTATGACAACACATGAGTTAAACAATTTATGAAGATAAAATGGTTTACTTCAGCTCAAAGTTTTGAAGATTCTTATCCATGACTGGTTGGTCCCATTGCTTTTGGGATTATAGCAATGCTGCATGTCACGATGGGGACAACATGGCAGACAAAGTTCCTCATCTGACCGCCAGACACAAAAGAAAATGAAAAGAGGGGCAACTGATTGCCATAAGCTAGCTTCCTCATGGTAAAGGAACGAAAAGACTTGCTTTCCTCAGGATTTGTGGAACAGAGAACATGCAAGTTTTTCAGCATGGAGCATAAAAAGCTGTGGGCCATAAAAAAGAATAAATCAGCCTAACATTATCTTACCTCCCACTTAAAGTGGCTGGCTTGAGGGACAAACACATAAACACATCCCAAAGAACTTGTCTATAGTGCTTGTCCCAAAAGAACTGCACATCCAAAATTGCCTACCAAGGTATTTTACTGGAAGCAGCAGGAGGGAGAATAAAATGAAAATTAGGTAATGTCACTTTGGCTCTTGTTTTATTCAATCTATTTTTATAACACTGCTCAGATTCTCTAGAAATGAGGAAATCACGCAGTTTTCTAATTCTCAAATTATGACATATATTCAATTTTGTCTACTTCAGCAACTTCTAAAGAAAGTCAAACAAGAAAATATATGTGAACAAAAATATGAAAGTAAAAAATATAATAAAATGTTAGAAAGTGTTAAATCTTAAAATAATATGCTAAATACATTTTCCAAGTGTACACTGCACAAATTTCTTTAATAATCCTCACAATAACCCAGATCAAATGAGTACACCCACAGTCTTATTTCAAACAGGTGAAAATTTTCTACCTATATCCAGAAAAATATTAATGGGAAAACAGTATATTTAAAATTTGATATTACAAAAGTATTGCGAGTTTAAGTACATAAAAATAAATTACTTTTGAAGTTTAGACTGGTGCCTTTCATATAGTCAGCTACAATGTCTTATAAATGCCACTTATGGTGGGACAGTAATAACCCCCTTAAATTCTCAAACGGAATATACTCTATTACAAAAGAGAGACTAACGAGAGGAAAACAAGTTTATCAACGTGTACATTTCATATACACAGTACACAAGATACACACAGAGAATGAGTAGTTTTTAAAGAAACGACTGTGAATTCCAGTTAAAAAAGGATCTTCAAAAAAGAACAGTCAATATATACAAAGTGACAAGACAAAGAAACAGGACTTTGAGTTTCTAGCACCTACATTTTGGGGAAATAGCAACAAAAGGCAGATGAAGGTTAGTGTGAATTCTTCTGGTAACATTTTAAGGCCGATGACAGTCTACAAATGGCTTTCTTTAGTGGGTGGCCTTTGTTCTCCTAGGTGAGGCTGAGGGGCCAGGACAGCTTTTATCTCTGAAAATCTATGCTCTGCTTTTGGGCAATGTAAGGAATACAGAGAGCACTCCTGCGTTTGATGTTTGACTTCAGGTCCGAGGCTGTCAAATTTTGGGGAGCCATTTTCCACCCTTCCACACACTCAAATGATGCCAGTGGAGTAATGGATTCATTAGGCAGAGAATTCAGAAGATTTACTATTTTTAAATCTCTAATCTAAAATATAAAATTTCAATGTATCTACAGAAAAGGAACTAATGATTAATAGACAACAGACAAGACTTGATGTTGAGACATCCAGAAGAGGGTAAATCACTACTTTCACAATTTTGAATTTAGTGTAACGATACACAGTGATTTAAAGACTGCTGAAACAAACCATATGAACTTACGAACCAAAGACAAATCCAGAAAGATGTATTTTCTTTTCTTGGTGTGCAAAGGTATTTTCTAGATACAGACTGATTTCCCTGGAAATTGTTTTTGGTTTTATTTTGTTACTGCCACTGTCAAGGTGGTCTTCCAGAATTGAACCCCAAATGTTTTAACTAGCTTGAGACCATGTGAAAAAAATGTCTTAGATAAGCAACTTTAAAAAAGATGCAATGTTTTTTGGTTCCATTTCAGAGGTTCCAGTCCATGATTGCTTGGCCTATTGCTTTGGGGCCAGTGACAGTACAGCACATCGTGATGGGAAAAGATGGCAAAGGAGCAAAGTCAAAGAGGATGGGACCATGGTCTCAAGGTCACCTTTGCGAACACACTTTCAAGGACCTAACTTCCTCGCAGTAGGCTGCACCTCTTAAAGATTCTACCACCTTCTGATAGCACCACAGCCTAGTGACCAAGACTTTGGGGGATATTTATCCAACCCATAGCAGTAGTTAAAACAAGAACAACAACAACAAAAACAAACTTTCTCCCATCACATAAAATTTCTTCATAGAAATATGTGACTTACATAATGAGTTATTGCTCTATGTCCTCAAACTCACTTTGATAATTTTCATGAAATATTCTAATCCTATAGTCCTACCAGCTAATAAATCAATTCCCTCAGATAAGCCTTCATATGAGTTTCTGCAAATTGCTTGGCTAAATTCCTTCATTTCTCTTTCTTAGTTTCATAATTTTCTCCAACTACAACCAAACGCAGCTTCAAAAGATTTGCACATTTTTCAGAAAGAGCAAAAGATTGTCTTTCCCATCTTGATGAAGAGTTCAAGAGCTGGCAAGAACTGAGGAGTTGAAAACAAAGACCTGCTGTTTTGAAAATTATGTATGAACCCCAAACAAGGTGTGCCATCTGATCTTCTGTGCTGTGGTGGGAGTTTTGTGTGGTTCTGCAGAGTTCTTGAGTTCCTTTTGAAACTCTTTCTCTCACACTGCTCTACAATGCTGATGTTGTATATACATGCTTATGCAATACTCACAGACACTGGCGGAGGAATTAGTACAAACCCTCACTAAGCTGAACCCAGGATATCATAACCTTTCTGTAGAAATCCCAAGGAGGGTCAGTAAGTTCCCATGCGACTGATAGGAAAACAGGCCCATGAACATAATAAAATTTTCTATTTGCAGGTCAGTATCTCAGATTTGAAGGACATAAACAAAGTGATCATACTGATCCTAATTTACTGAGATGACAAAATGAGCAGGGAACGTGCAAATTGTATTGACTTTTTGTAAGCCAACGCCATTTCCTCACTAAAATGTTATACACATCAGCCTAAAGTTCCACTGTTATTTTTTTTGCGGATTTCACTTCAATGGTGTTCCTAGTTTTAGGCTCATACTAAAACTTTAACAGTGGGAGACAGAATATCATCATCCAAAAGATATTTCAAAAAGCCCTTATAAATACTACTAGTTGCTAGAGGCTTATTACCCAGGTCTTACGGGGGTTAATAGTACTCCAGAGGGAAACTATCACATTTTATAAGTATATTAAAACTTTATTTTCAAAAAGATATTTTCAGAAAAAAACATATGTAAGTTAACAGACCTCTTTAAATTAGCATATGGATGTCTCTGCCTCCTGACGTTAAAAACATATGTGCAAAGCAATGAGGACCTAGAATAGTATACAAGCCCCCAAACTAACTATACTAGAAATTCAAAATGCTCAGCTACAGTAACTTTATCAATATCTCAAGGAATCATTATAAGACTTACTTAGCTGTGTAAGTTGATGTGTGCCACTTATATTTAATGCACACTTACTCCTCGTGGAAAGAGGAAAGCTATGTATTTATAAGCTATACGATGAACACAGTAGAACAAGAATTTCCTCAGCTATCTGAATATAGCAATTCAGGCTCCAGACACTTATCCTGATTCCTGGACCTCACAGGTCAGTTTGCAAAATGTATAGATTATTCTCAAAGGGGAAGGAGATCAAGAGATGTAGGGAGGGGAAAGGGAGACGAAGCAAAGGGATAAAGGATGAAATAAATGAATTGGGATGTGTTAAGCACATGTAGCACCTCCACACAAGGAATGTGAACATTATATACTGCGAACACGTAGGAAAAAAAAAATGGAAAGGGACCAAAGGATGGATGGAGGATGCAAGGTAGGAAGGGGAAAGAAGAGAAAAAAATAATTGAAATGTAGTACGTACCTGTACAAACTTCCCACAAAGAATATAAATAGTATGTACTACAGACATGTACTAATAAACTAAAATTTAAAAAATATGTAATTGGGTAAAATACTGGAAAGCGCACTAAAGAGATCCTTAGTCTCTCCTCTTTGGTAAAAAAAGCAAGATTTGGTGACACTCCTCTAAGTAATAGCATAGACAATTAGTGCCAATTTCCTAGAGAAATAGAAGTCTTATAGTTGAACCACAGAAATTACCTTCCCAGCATCATCCATCAATAGACATTTTGCATTAAGCCACTGTGGGGCGATTTCTCAGGCATCACGAGCATGAAATGGACATGGGGTGTGAGGGAGACAAAATGGAGGTGTATATACAGGAAATAAAGGAGCAAGGACGACTCCTATGTTTGGACAGGCTGAACAGGTCAAATTTTTCTGGAGATTATTAACACATTTTTTTTTCACCATGATACAACAAAATACGTTGTATTTTCTCCCTGCCTTCAGTATTCCTTCTCTCCCTCCCTGCCTCACATCCTCCCTCTTTAACTTCATCCATTTTATTATGAAAAATAAACACACATTACCATTTTTGGAAACTGTACAGCTTCACTGAACACCTAGGTAGGACTAAGAGCAAAACGATTGTCATACCGCTCTATGAAGGACATTTCGTTCATCTAAAAACACTCAGAAATGTTTTCTTCTAAAGCCTGGAGGTAATAAACCAAATTTTATGTGTGTACTTTCATATATCATATAATATCTTATTCACATGACTGAAAAACTAGTTACGTGGAATTTTTATTAGTGGTCAAAATGAAACTAAGTCATAAGAGAGTATTGCAAAACTGAGCTGAAAACAAATTTTTATGTTCATTATGTAACAACAGTTGAGGTTTTACTAAAAAATATTTTCTCACAGGTCCATAAAATAATTGTATCTTAAAATAAATAACATGGTAACACATTTCTGCTTTCTTCTTCCCACATGTATTGTTACTTAGACTTCCCACATGTATTGTTACTTCCATCTTTGTCACCTCTTTCTTTGGACAGACAGTATTTAATTCTCATTAAATAACTTTCTCTTATCAGCTTCAGAGCACACATAGTCCCCAGTATATTGTATATTCAGTTATATAAAGTACAATTTGGTCATTTTTACTGCCGTAGTTGGGTTTTTGCTTGTTTGCAGAAGTGTTTGTCATTTTATATACAATCTCAGAGTGTATTTATAAAAACAAATTAAAATCATTAAAGAACACTTGTGTCTGTATGACAATAAAGATCTAGACATGTTCTAGTTTGTGCACAGCAAAATTAGCAATGTTCATCTGCAGGAATCTCTTTTGAGACTACGACTTAATGACCATATCAAACTTCCTCTAAACCATCTTTTTGTTGTTGAATTATGATTTCTTCACATAAAAGGCAACAGTTGGGGCTGGGGATTTAGCTCAGTGATTAGAGTGCTTGCCTTGCAAGCACAAGGGCCTGAGTTCAATGCCTGGCACCACAAAAAAAAAAAAAAAAAAAGGCAACAGTTGTATTAAAATTCATGTCTCCTATATTAAAGATGATCCCACATCTATAATTCTATTTCAGAAAGGCACTGGTGTTTTAATGCCACTGGCTTTTAGATAATTATGTTTCTAACACAATTAAACTTATCAGCACAACAACCCATTCCAAAAAATAGAAAAGAGGCAATATTTACATCAATGGTGCTTTGAAACTAACATTTTCCTTCAGGGATCCACAGCCAGAGCGTCTCTTTTTTCTTGACAGGTTATAAATATTCTCAGAAGTAACTGTTTTGATGTTGCCTTAAAAATCAGGGGGGTGAAAAAAAGAGAAAGAGTGCTGGGGCTACACGCACTTTCACATAAATTTTGCTATCACATTTGACAGTTTAATTATATTGTTGTTGTTTGCATTTCTTCTGTTACTTCATACTTTAGAGTCCTAGCTAATGGCTTTCCATAAAGTGATACTTCACAGTGTGTTTTGCTGAATGAAATCTTATCTCAGTTTCTTGTTATGCTAGATAAATCCAATCAACAACAACCATATGTTAAGAACTTTGAAGTTTGTTCTCTTAGAATCAAGAATTTCTTGAAGTCTGTATTCTCGGTTATACATAATACATGTCTGAAAATCAAAGCGCATTCCATGATAGAAAGGGAATTTGGAAAAGTGACTATGGAAATTTAGAGGAGAAGGAGAAACTGTCTTCATATCTCAATACAATTTGGAAAAGCTATACACAATCCCCCTTATCGGCAATTATCTAAGGATTAAAAGCATTCCTGCCAAGTCTTATCTCTTCTCACACTTTTCCACACCAGAATCCAAAGTTAGCTTTAAAGAAGCACAAATTATTTCAATATTATTTGTGTTCTTTACATGTTGATTGCGGTCAGACTCTACTTTATATAAAACATTATTTTAGCCCTGTTAAGAGATGAGCAGAATTCATGTAGCATCATTAGAACACCACAGAGGATTCGGATCTGAAGCGACAAACTGCACTTTCTACTTTCCTCTATGACCAGGCAAGCTAGTCGCGGTTCCACCATACTTTTTCCATATTTTTGTGATGCTGAGAAAAATCGCAGAAAAGCTTAGAATGAGGCTTTCAACATGCTTTATCCCAGGGGAAAAAAAAAAAAACCAATTCTGGCTTCTACAAATTGAGCATACACTTAGTACAACATGGAAGGCTTGTGAAGACACAGATTTCTGGGTTCTACTCCAGAATCTTGGAATCAGTAGCTCTGGGGTATGCATAAAGTATTAGTGTTTCTAGTGAATTTCCTGAAGATAGCGCTCCTGATGGTTGGAGACTACTGAATGACAGGAATCTTGTGAGGGGAATTGAACTCTTCCTGAAAGCAGCTCGGCCAATTCCCTATTTTCAGCCCAGGAACCAGGTCCAGTGACTTTGATCTGTTTCTGTATTCTCCCTCCCCTTTGAAGAACGCCAAAGAAAACTGAGAAATGCTAAATTTAGTCCCACTTACATAAGAGCTCAGAAAAAGGAAAGGGACAGTTCTCCTCTGGTCAGGAAGGCATGTGGGAAGGGTGGAAGGAGGAAACGCAGGAGGGAGGAAAAGAGAAAGGAAGGGAAAGAGAAAATGAAAGGAAATCACTGTCAAGGTCCTCAGGCAGAAAGATTTCTGCAATAATAATTATAGCAAGACAGACACACTTTCCTCTGAAAGGAAGACTTAAGGAGAAGGACTCGGAATCTATCAAGTCTAGTGCTTTCACAAATCATATCTATTGTCCTCAAGTGATTTTTCTTTTAAGTCTCAGCTGCCACACGTAAGTGTTCAATTAGGATAATTTGTTGACAGGCTCATTAGTAATTTCATTTGGGAACCTCTGATTGAGTTTCTTATTCTAATTAAAATTAAAAGTTCATACAAATCTTATTTCATACGAATGAGCCCATCAATGAACAATTATGATACTCATCAACTTTAAATAAAATATTTCTGTAAGTTTAAAATATTTCACAGGATATTTTCCCAATTATCAGTTTTGTTTCCTTTATGGTAGATTAACTGAAACAAAGACACTATTACTACTCTAACTACAGCAAATAACAGACGCCCATTGTAAAGATTTTCCAATTTCCCCTCAAAATATTATTTCAGATATTATTAAAAAAATATTTAAAATATGTAGATATCTGTAATAAACTGTCATGAAATTCAGAAGCTTCCCTTGTGTGAAATGACTTTTTCCAAATCACAGTAGCTCCTCAAACCACAGCAGTTTTACAGAGTGCTGTCTTATCTCCTGTTGGCTGTTTGTATGCACAGAATCTCTTAGAACTGGCACAGGGCAAAGAGTACCAGATGAAATCTTGTTGGGAAAGAACTAAATGACTCCATGAAGTCAGGAGAGGTAATACTGGCGTGGCCGTGGTGGGAAAGGAATCCCCCTACATTGTTGGTGAGAATGTAAATTACTCCTGTAAAACTATTATGGAAATCAGTATGGAGATTTCTCAAAGAACTAAAACTAGAAATTGCATATGACACAGCTATCCCACTTCTAGGTATCTCACCCAAAGAGTTTAAGACATTATACTACAGAGACATATGTATATCAATGTTTTTAGCAACACAATCTATAATAGCTAAATCCTGAAAGTAGCTTGTATACCCATCAATAGATGGATAAAGAAAACACAGTATTTATATATAAAGGAAAACTTCTTGACTACAAAGAAGGATAAATTTGAGAAAGGAAAATGGGTGTACCTGGAAAATATAATGGTGAAATAAATCAGATACATAAGCATGAATATCATATAGCATCTCTCATTTGAGTAAAGCAAAGTACAACTAAGAGAATAATAAAGAAAGATACAAGGAGACAAGGGGATGGATCTCTTGTAGATGGGAAGGATTCCAGAAGACCAAGGGCAAGAGGCTGCGGGAAGGGGATACTCAAATAGGTAAAGATAAGCCATGTACAAGATCCTAATAGCCTCAATAAATATCAACAAGAATGAAAAGGAGGAAAGGGAAATTAGAAGAGGAAGAAGGGAGGGAAAGGGATTAAATTAAAAAAAAAAAAAAGAAACAAGATGTATTATGTGCATGTACCAACTCCCCAGGATGATTGTAAAATGTGTGCACTGCAAACATGTACTAGTAAGTGAAAAAATATATAAATAAAGGAAGAAAGATTTATATGACAATAAAAAGATAAGTCTTAATATGGATAAATGAGCTGCAGCTGGCAGATTGAGGGGTGTCTTGGCCGGGATGGTATCCTGTAAATTCCCAGGCTTGGCACTGCGGGGACTACGAGCAGCCACTCGCCCTTGGCGTTACCAGGCAGAGCCGGCCTTTTCCTACCTTGCACCTCACTGCAGCTCAGAATACAGTTGTAGATTTTTTTAATTTGGTTTGTTCACATTGCACGGTGTGAATGTTGCAAAACAATTATTTCAACTCCAGATAGAGTTGCACAGATATCAGAATCATAGGTAGGTATTAACAAGTCCACCTAATTCTTTGTGGATAAGCACAAAATCAACTCCTCTTTGATATTTTTAAGTTTGTGTTTCTGTCTTGTTACAGTTAATTATTCTGCTAAATCCATCTTTAAAGCTGCTACTTAGGAAAGTTTGAGGGGCTTTTGCAACGGTATTTGTCTTCTTTTTGAGTGCGGTGGTGTTTATGGCACTGCTGTTTTTATTTTGGTCAAAGTAATATCTACTGATTTATGTTGTGAATACTAAAAGAATTGTGTGAACACATATGCACCTAGCTAGAACTTTATTTCCAGAAATGTAACTGGTGAGACATATCAAAATGTACCTACCTTCCTGGACCCATAATTGAGGTATGTATGTGTGTGAAAATACCAAACAACTCTCACTTTTGACGAAAGAGCCAGCCGCCAGCCAGTGTGTCTCAGTTCCTGCCAATTCGCATACAGATCACAGCAGCCGAGTAACTGCTGGATACCTTCTACTGAAGGCTTCTACAGATGTTGGGTGCCTTGAAAGGGACAAATGTGCACGTTCACATATATGCAGAAAAATGAGACCTCAGGCAGGCACAGCAGTGGAACAGTTTTCAAAGGAATAAAACTTCCATTTGTTCTGTCAAATCCAAATAGAGTGAAAAAGACCCAGTAAATAAAAATTTTGCTCCCAAACAGATAGTTTTTAAACGACTCTTTTGTAGAGTGTGCAAATTCTGACTATCTAGAAGAAAATATATAATACCCTGCAAGGAAACAATAGGTACCTGTACACTGCTATTTCAAAAGCAGAATCTGTTTTAAATAAAAAATTCTTCTATCCCCAAGCAACTCCTTATATGCAAGGGATATTTAACAAGTTAGACATCTTCCATTTAGACATATTTTGCAAATATGGAATGATTTGCTTAATTTATTCTAATAATATAGAATATGAGGACAAAATATGTCTTATTAATTATAACTACAAATTTCTGTCAGGTAAACAGTTCTAATGTATCACCACATGAAAAGAGATTTTAGTTAAGATAAAATTGTTGTGTCTTATAAAAGTAAAGATGGTGCCTATAGTATGAGACCTTCATTTTGGCTTACTAGAACAATAGAATAATAGGGAAACACGGACTTTGAAGATGGGCATTTTGATTAATTTCTACCATCTTTTATTACTTATCTGGCTAGAAATCACTTTGGTGACTTGAGATTGAACTTTTATTACTGTACAGTGGTAGCCACTATTTGTCCTGTTTCTTCAGGCATCATTTGAGATAATACATATACAATTAAATTTGTAAGACATAACATACTACTAAATAAAATCAATAGATTTAAAATCAGGACGTTGGTTTTAACCTCTTTCCCTCCTCTGTGTAAACATGAGAAGTGATTTTGTCATCTGAAATCTCTCTACCTCTTTCAGGCTCCACGCCTGTACTGCTGAGTCTGGACCTCAACCTAAAGCATCAGCATCAAATGGAAACCAGGTTAAAATATAAATTCTTAACCCTCATTCCTCTTAAATCAGAAACTCTGGAAGTGGATCTCAAAATCTGCACTTTAAAAAGCCTCCAGGTGACACTAATGTATCCAAAAGTTTGAGAACTGGTGAGCAAAGGAAACAACACCATCAGCTGGAAACGCTGTGTGAGGGTCACCAGGCTCCTGGACTACGCTGCATCCCTGAGCACACAGGCATGTACTTACGTGCACATGTGTGCATATGTACTCACACCTGCCCACCCGGCCTAATTCCATCAGAATGATGGTTGGAAGGTAAAGAGCCAAAACCAAGCATCAGAGTTTTTTTTTTTAAGTTTATAGTAGTGTGTTTGCACAATCCAGTAATGCTAAATATTTCCAGAGATGTTATAGGCGCCCAAAACACCAGAGTTAGCTCCAGTTATCTTCAAGCGGTTAATGCAATGATGTCCCTTGTCCAAGGTCATGACATTTCTGCGACTCTAGTGTTGCAGTGACTATTTCTCTCTGCCTCCACCCTCTCACTCTTCCTCCCTCTCTCTCTTGATGAACTGGCCAGAAAAGAGTGTAAAGATTCCGGAGCTACAACTACGGTATCCTTTGGAGCATTGCACAGACTTTTTCTCCCCAACCTATCAGATACAGCCACTGATCTGGAAAGAAGAAACCTACAGACTCTTTCCACTACATCTGCCCTTTTCCCCAGGACCTCGGGATTTAGCAATCGCTGTAGTTTGCAAGTTTAATGTTCCCCAAGGGGAACCTATATTAAAGACGCGGTCCCCAGAGTGGCACCACTGAGAGACACTGCGGACCCGCAGAAAGAGGGACTTGTAGGAGGTGAGGGAGTGCTGTCAAAGGATACTGAGGGCCACAGACCACTTGCCTTTCTCCTTCTCTGTTCACTTCCTGTCCACGGCGTGTGGTTTGCTTGGCCACATGCTCCTGCTGCAGAGGCATAAAGCAATGTGGCCAAAGAGTCACAGACCAGAACTTCCAAAATCTTGAGGTAAATAAGCATTTTCTCTTATGAACTAATTATCTCAGGCATTTTTATAGTGATGGAAAGCTGACTAATAAAGGAATTCAAAAGTCAGGCAAGCAGTTATTGTCTTTGAAGAGTATGCAGTTTCTAATGTCAAAGAAAAATCACAGCCACAGAAGCTGAACTGGTCCAGATAAATTGTATTCTGGAGTATTGCAATTGGGGAAGACAGACCCCAAAATCGCACTGGGCTCTATCTACTCTGGCTCCACACCAGGGACAAGAGGGGATTTAGAGTCAGGGACTGGAGGATTTAATGGATAGAAAACCGCTAAGTGCTAGAAAACACCAAGGACTGGAGGGAATCTGGCTGAACCTACTTAATAAGATTCCTTCTGAAAGCAGGACAGAGTGAGCAGAAAGCAAGGGTGGGGAATGAAGAATTTTGATGAAATATGAAATCTAATTCTGGACGAGGGTGAGAGATACATCCTAAACTAAAAGCCTCATGGGTGTTTACTAGAACTGTGTTTTTCAAGAGCAAAATTAGAGTTGCAAGAAGTTTAGAACCCTGACTAAAATCTGGCCAAGCCAAGAATCTTTGTTACCACTGTAAAATAAGTTCCCCATAAACAAATAAGAACAAAGCCTGGGAATGGCAAATACTACGAGAAACAATCTTGCAATACTGATACCATGTACTAGTTTAAGGTAAATATCTCAAAGAACTATGTAGGGACATATGTATGGAAATTGGTTTTTGTTGTCCTGTTAAATATGCAAAAATTGACCTAAACTATAACTGAATAGACTATATTCTTTATTAGGACTAAAATAGATTTACACTGAAAAGCAAAGTTTTGAGAAAGAAAGTTAAATTAGCCAATGATTTGACCATTTCACTCAGCAGACATACTGTAGCCATATCCAAACTGTGTTCAAGGCTTGTACACCACAGAGATGGAAAGTCATTCCCCCAAAAAACTGGCATAAAATACTACACATCTATTTGATACAATGGAACATTTAGAACAAGGAGATAATGGGGATACACTCCAAATTTAAAGGAACTAGCTTGTGAGTTTGTGTAGGCTACTGTAAATTCTTCACCT
This sequence comes from Hystrix cristata, assembly GCA_004026905.1. Classification (NCBI taxonomy): domain Eukaryota; kingdom Metazoa; phylum Chordata; class Mammalia; order Rodentia; family Hystricidae; genus Hystrix; species Hystrix cristata. The sequence goes on along the minus strand of PVJO010022624.1, from coordinate 2,967 downwards.
ATCCTTTCTGCACTCACCATTCCCTCCTCCATGTGATCCGCTTAGGTAAAGTTCTCTTTCAGATATAGGCAAAACAGAAAAATTTGAGCTCTCTAATGAACGAAAAGTGGTAACTACGTACAAGAATGATTCAATCACTGAACTTTTCAAGGCTGTAAAGAACACTACGTTTGAATTAACAAGATAATTGAGGTCAAAGAATTATAGTAATAATTGCTTAAAGTCATTTTGTATACATATAAAATAAATATTAATTTTACAAGTGTCAACTCCAAATCTACTAGTATAATAATGTTGAATTAAAATATTGCCTAGTGAAAACATAGTTGACACTGGTGAATATATTTTAATACCTCAATTATGAAGCCATGAATATAACTGTATAAACACTGTTATTTCAGTTGTAAACAGACATATACCACACACAAGGTGGTTTTCCATTCAAATAACTCGCTTATCAACAAACAAAGAAATACCGTCAAACACGTAAGCTGTAAGAACAAACATTTATTTCAGCAAAACTTCAGAAAATAAAGTATTCAAAAATATCCACTGAATACTTCAAATATTAGTACTGATATGGTACTTCAGGGTAGTGATTATTAGTCTACTGTAAATGAAATTAGGAACATTTTAATAGCTACAGGATGATTAAACAGTCCGATGTTACATAAACATACCTCAAAACTTCAGAACTCTATCATTTAAAAATTGATATTGCTTTTTACAATGAATTTTTAGAATTATATTTACCTACACAGTATAAACTAACGTGGCTCCAAATTCACAGGGTGACACTTACCAAGTGATATACTTATGTCTGCAGGGAGTATATAAAAACACATCTATGCAGCCAAAATTAAGCATCAGTTTATTCTTTCCTTTGTTGTTTATCAAAATGTATTCTAATTTTAATGTTTATTCTGTACTCTAAATAATGAAACATATTCACACCTTTAAGACTGGGGGAAGTCAAAGTAGTCCGATAATATGGGCAAATCATCCCTACTACCCAAATCCCAAATCCAACACCCATAGCGAGTTGAGTAGTGACTTTTCTACACAAGTGGAAAGTAATACATCTGACCTCATGTGGAAGCTTGCAGTCAAAATCTATGTGGACTAAAAGTGCTGTATAAATTACTTTCTGGTTATGTGTATTACTTATGAAGCATAAATGAACTTTATCTTTCAGCTTAACCATATTCTATCCATACTCAAACCATATGCAAAGCTTATATGTCACAAAGACATGAGAAGTCACCCCCCCAAAATACCGGCATATAACATTAAATACCTTTTTTTATGCAACCCACAAGGTATCTCATTGTATATATGCAAAATCCAAAACCACCTGAAATCTGAAATGTTTCTCGTCTCAAGCATGTTGGACAAAGGATACTGTATGTAGTAGTGACATGAATAAGTAGAAACTAGTCAGTGTGTCAAATGTGAAACTTCTATTTAACACAGTTTAGAATTACCTGCCATGTTCATCAGCTTTTCCACTGCTTGAAACAATATCCAACACCCACCAGTGAAAGGAGAAGCAGTTTAATTTGGTCCAGGTGTTAAGAGTATTCAATCCATGATCAGCAGGTTTCATGGCAGAAGCATCATGGCAGAAGGGTGTCATGGATCAAAGCTGCTTGGTTCGTGGTGGCCAGGAACCAGAACAGGGTTAACAGTACTGAGGGGGGGCATGCCTTCATGACACACCTAGAAGTGTGCTCCACCAGTCCCTTGGGTGAATCACACAGCCAATCAATTTTCCACTCCAATTTAACCACCATAATTATCAAAATAAAATACATGCACGACTTAAACATAGCAATTTCTAGCATTGTCTACCATACAAACACACACATACATGCTTATGTATAAAATTAAATGTGTACAGAGATACTCATTCTAAAAGATCTTTTGCAAAAGGGAAGGAATGGAGGAAGGGGAGAAGGAAGGGAGGTGATAAAAAATAACATATGTTATGTACATGTACCAACCATTCAACATGAACATAATCATTGTGTACTATAAGCATATACTAATAAAAATCAAAATGAAAAAATAGTCATTCCAAGCTAATCATGCTAGCAAAGAAATGAAAAAAATATACTCCCCTTTAAAAAGGTGGTTATTGAACTATTTGTTAACAAGAAATATATATGGCCATTTAAATAAAAGCTCTAGTCCGCCCCCTCCCAGGGAAGACAGCTCCGGACTCCATCGTGGGCAGGAGGCTTGAGCTTACAGGTCAGGCCACTTCTGCTAGGGATTTGCACTGGCTTGGCCCACACACCGGCAGGGTGAACGTCAAATAGGGTGGGAAATACCTTGCACTGAAAGCATTGTTACCTCTCTCACTCAGTGTCTTTTTTTTTTTTTTTCATTTTCCCATTTCTCTTCTGATATAAGCCATCACTATCTGGTAAAGGCAACAATACCCACACCACTAAGGAAAATTTTAGAGACATAAACTATAAGGAGACGTGGGTGGGCTACCAAAGATCCCCCAGATTGCTGCAGTCTGACAACTGCCCCCAGACTTCATGCTTGGAGGCCAGGATCAACATAGTACCCAGCACTGACTACTGCAGGCATGGCGGGGCTAACGAGCACAGAATCAGGTTTCAGCCTGTGCCCCCTACAGAGTGGTGGCCATCAGAGAAGTCCCACTGTATGTGTATGTATACATAATATATGTATATATTGGTTTTGTTTCTCCTTATTTTCTCTTTCTCTTATTCACCCTGATACCTGTCCAATATATTCTCTTGTCTACATATTCTTTCTTGTTTTTGTTGTTTTGATTTTTACTTTTATTGACTCCTGCTTGGCTCATATCTTTCCTTCCTTAAGCAAATGCTGTTTTTCCTTTTCTTCTTGTTTTCTCTCTCCTTTTCCTTTTTCATATGAGTAAATATTGTATAGAATTTACATGGTTTGACCCACTACTATCACCTTTCA
>PVJO010022623.1:0-27580 GCA_004026905.1 Hystrix cristata | reverse complement strand
CTGCTCACACACAATCAATTTCCCCTGAAAAGTTTCTGCTAGTCTTACTTACCCCTCCCTATAAAAGGAAAGTTATTTGATTTCATTATTCTTTGTTAGATTTTGAGATACTAGTAGATTTTAATTTTGGAATATTTTTGATGTTGAAATAGTCTTTTCAATAAAATTTATTTTAGATCTAAATTTGTTCTCATTTAACACCAAGAAAAAAGGGGAAAAGAAACATACCAGTTACCTCTACAGATAGAGAGGTCATGATGGACATGACAAGGACCAACATGTCATGGAGCCTGTGTCCATTTCCAGAGTCTCCGGGGAAGTAAGGCCCAGAGGGGTTCAAAGGAGCTGTGCACTCTACATCGCTTCCACTCACCTTCTCTCAGACCACAGGAGCTTCTTCGGGTCAGGGAAAGGGAGCACTTAGAACAAAATGCAACTAACACTTGGTTTTCATTTTCTCATAAAGGGATCTAAAGTACAGGAGTCACTTAAAGATGCAAAACTTTCACAACCAAATGTGAAGTCAAACCAGAGGCTAAAAATTCCTTTTTTTGCCTTAACATGCACTTATGCCCCTATCTACTATGATGAGCATTAGACTGCTGATCGGATCAGTGGAGCAATCTCAGGGGAACAGGTACAGATATAGTGAACAGTGACTTTCCCTTGTGGAACCTCATATGACCCACAACACTGACCAAAGAAGAACCAAAGTGGGGCAAGTAGTTATGAAGACCAATGGGCCAAAAGTGAACAGATTAAAACAGTTCACTCTTGAAAAGGGCCAACCTTGGCTCAAAATAAACAGAACCATCCCACTGGAGTGCTGTTAACTTTTACACAAGTGTGAGAAGCATACCAGGACTCCCCTGGCTCCTAGTGAGCTCTACAGCCCCCTCAAGCCCACTTCCCTGAGCCTTCCTCACCAGTGTACAAAATCCAGAGGAGACCTATATTTAAAGTTTACCAACAGGGTCCCCTTGAAGGTCTCTGGTTTAAAAAATAAATCTACTCAGTGGAGTTACTAATATCACAGAAATTGGTACGATTTCACCACTTTTGTCATAATTATTTTGTTTTCTTTTTTCTTTTATGAAAAAGTAAAACAAAATTTCATAACAAAAAATAAGATAATGCCAACAGTTATACTGTGTATTGTTAGCTTCAAAGTACTCAGGGTAGAAGACATAAACCTGAAAGAAAGTTTTATATTATTATTTTATGCTTTCTTTATGTTTGATTTTAAAGAACTTCTTAACTTTTCAATGTATTAAGAAACCATTACATATCCATACTCAACTGTAGTTTTATGCCTTAAAATAGTCTCCAAAATGTATTCTATAAAGGAGTCTTTCCGATGTCATAAGTCACCTCTGTGTATAACGCCGTCTACCTGTACACATCCTCCTGAGTGTACTCGGTGATTTCTCACATGCTTCAGGGTCTGAACCTGACCAAAATGCCCCACAATTTCTTGCCCCATCTCTACCTTGGAAAAAAAGTGAGCAGCTTGGGATACAGGGAATCTATCTTGGCCCTCTGGATGAAACTCCTTAGCAAAATTTTAAGATCAGTTATGCTGTATTTCTGCTGATCTTTCCAGTACCAGATTTTGCTACTACTTCACTATAGAGATGTCTCTCAAATCTTGTAGGTAAAGTTCTCTGAATACATCTGGCCAGTGAGTTTGGGTCATAATCCTAAAAGACACAGCCCCAGAAGTCAAAGTCCTGAACACTGAAATCCAAAAGATTACAATTCTTAAAAGTTTGAATTCTCGAAGATAAAAATCTCAAAACATAATTCAGAAAATAATTTCAAAAAGACTTAAAAGACATTTATTTACATTTTAAAATGAGGATGATTTGAAAAACAAAAATTTGACAGAGCACTTCACAGGCCACTTTATATACTAAAACCAACAGTAATATAGATATTTTTACATGCATAAACTCTCACGTATACTGACATAGGTATAAAAATTTCGAGCAAATGAAGATTATTAATTAGGAAATAGGTTAAAATATAAAATATGTGTAGAATACTCTAGGCAGTATGGCGTGCACCCCACCTCATTGTGCAGTCATCTGACCCACCATCGTAGAGAATTCAAGTCTTTTCACGAGATTGACCCAAAACCATTTCCTTCAATTTTTTTTTATTCCAACAACTTGATATCATTGCACAGGAGAGTTTCAAAAATAGCTATTTATGTCTCTGATGTCATTTGGAGAAAATATTTGAACCGACCTGCTAAGGTTTTATATTCATGAAAATGTGCACAATAAAATTTTACTCAGATAAATTGTCATTCTGATCATGATCCCAAAAGACATACTCTAGAATATAGTCATTTCTTTTTCTGATGGAAATTGCAGTTTTGGAAATTTCAGCTTTTAGGCTTTTAATATGTGAGATTTTAATATTCTGTGATTTTTGAGATTCTAGACTGGGCAAATTTTGATCTTTTCAGATGTCAGCAAGTAGGATTATAATATTCAGGACTGTAGCACTTCTCATACAGTTTGTCTAATTTGAAATTTATATTTCTTGTTTATCTTCATGCAATTCTTTTTTATTTTTTGAATTTTACTTTATTAGTACATATTTTCATTGTATGCATTTTATAATCATCTTTAGGAGTTGATACATGTACATATTCTGGCTTATTTATTTAATCCCTTTCTTTCTCCCTCCCTCCTCTATTTCCCCTTTCCCCCTTTTTATTTCTGTTGATATTATTAATCTTATTTCATGTTTATGACATAAAATGTCCTCATTCACTGAGGTTCCTAGGATCCTGTACACGGCATATCTCCACTCTACGTATTTGTCCATCTCCTCTTGATTACCCCTTGTCCTTGGTTCCCTGGACCTCTTTTACCTGCAAAGAATTCATGCCCTTGTCTTGTACTATACTCCATTTATTTTTCTCTCAGCTTGTATTTTGCTTTACTCAGATGAGACACATCATATGATAATCAATTTACGTATCTGATTCGTTTCACTCAACATAATATTTTCCAGGTGCATCTATTTTCCTGCAAATCTTTCAAATTTGTCTTTGTTTATAGCTGAGTAGTATTCCATCATACTGAGATAGCACATTTGCTTTATCCAATTGTCTATTGTTAGGTATATAGGATGGTTCCAGGATTTAGCTATTTTGAGTTGTGCGGCAATAAACAGGGTTATCCATGTGTGGCAGTAGTATGATGTCTTAAGGTCTTTGGGAAAGATAGAAATTGCCCATTTCTTGACTGGGTCTTTAATGTTATGTGGTCAAATTTTTTTGAGTTCTTTATGTATTCTAGATATTACTCCTCTGTCTGAGGAATAACTGGCAAAGTTATTTTCCCATTCTGTAGGCTGTCTCTTCACTCTGCCAATTGATTATTTTGCTGGACAGAAGATTTTTAGTCTGATATAATCCCATTTGTTGATTCTTGCTGTTATTTTTTGTGCATGCAACTGAGGTTCTGTTTAGCAAATCCTTTCCTACACCTGTGCTTTATGTACTCTATGGATTTTGTCTTCCAGTATGTTTAATATTGCTGCTTTAATGTTTAGATCTTTGAAACATTTTGATTTTAGTTTAGTACATGGTGAGAGATATGGGTCCCATGTCAGTCTTCTGCAGAGACACCCAGTTTTCCCAGCAGCACTTGTTGAACAGGCTGTCTTTCTTCCGGTATATGCTTTTGGCCCCTTGATCAAAGATCAAATAGCTAAATGTGTCTGAGGATGTTTATGTATCCTCAACTCTGCTGCACTGATCTGTGTATCTGTTTCTGCTGCAGTACCATGCTGCTTTTATCTCTATTACTTCATAGTATAGCTTGAAGTCTGGTGTGAGGCACCCTGTTTTGCTTTCGTTGCCCAAAATCACTTTTGATATCCTGGGTATCTTCCATTTCCATATGAATTTTAGGATTGTTTTTCTAAAGCATGCTGTTGGTATTTTGATGGAGAATGCATTGATCTGTATACAAGCTTTGGAAATACGGCCATTTGGACAATATTGGTTCTGCCTGTCCAGGATCAGGGAACATCTCTCCATTTCCTGATATTTTCTGCAGTCTCCTTCTTCAGAGTATTGTAGTTTTCTTTGTAAGGATCTTAAACTTCATTGGTGAGGTTAATTTATAGATACTCCATTTTTCTTGAAGTAACTGTGAATAGTGTGGTTTTAACAATTTCCTTCTCATTGAGTTCATTATTGGTGTACACAAATGCTAATGATTTTTGAATGTTGATCTTGTATCCTGCTATGTTGTTTAAATTGGTTATTAATTCTAAAATTTTTTGATGGGGTTCTTTGGGTCTTCTGCAGATAATGGTGATTTGAGTCCTTCCATTCCAATATGTTTACCTTTTTTTGTCTTTCTCTTGCCTGAATCCTCTGGCTAATATTACAAGTACTGTGTTGAATAGAAGTGGTGATATTGGGCATCCTTGTCCTGTTCTTGATTTTAGGGAGAATGTTTTTTAAAATTTTTCCCAATTTAATATGATTAGCTTGAGGATTATTAGTAATTTGACATCCTTAATGGTTTTGTAAAATTCAGCAATTGGCTGAATGAGAAACCAACGGCCAACTGCTGAATATGGTCCTTCTATACCTGTTTTCTTCAGGGTTTTTATTATGAAGGGATGTTGGATTTTGTTGAAAGCCTTTTCTGCATCTATTGATATATCGTGTGGTTTTTGATTTGCTCCTGTTTAAGTGATGCATTACACTTATTGCCTTATGTATATTGAAGCATCCTTGCATTTCTGAGGTGAAACCTACTTACTCATGATGTTATCCTGATGTTTTTAATGTTGTGCTGTGTTCTATTTCCTAATGTCTTGTCGAGAATTTTTGCATCTGTATCTGTTAAGAAGATTGACCTATAATTTTGTTTTTTAGTTGTGTCTTTATCTGGTTTTGGAATCAGGGTGATGCTAGCTTTTCTAAGTGAATTTGGGAGCACTCCATCTCTTTCAATTTCTTTGAAGAGCTTGAGGATTATTGGTAATTTAACATCCTTAATGCTTTTGTAAAATTCAGCAGTGAGTCCATCTAGTCCTGGGTCATTTTTAGTTGGTAGATTCGTTATTACTATCTCAATTTCATTGCTTGTTATTGGGTCATTAAGCATATTTATGTCTTCTTAGGTTATCTTAGGTAATTCGTATGAGTCTAGGAATCTGTCCATTTCTTCAAACTTTACTAATTTGTTGGAATACAGTTTTTCAAAATAGTTATTATCCAATTTTTCCAGGTAAGATAATGCTGTATTAGAATTTCAGTTTAAAATTGCATTTCTAAAAAGATATACAATGCTTTTCTGCTGTTGCTACCCAGTTTGAGATAAAATTTACCATAAAATGTATGATTCTCCACAGTGTTGTAGTTATCTCTTCCATCATATCAGGTATCAGTCAGAGCTCACTAAAGTAAAAGAATATGTACATATATGCACTAAGTAAAATTTCCATCTTCTTTCCCCTTTTTATTCTATTCAGGGTACAAACCTTTTGCTTGGTGCCACTCACACCCAGGCTGGGTCTTCCGTCTTCAGTAAATCCTTTCAGCCACACCTGGAAGCATACTAAGCCAATCGGTTGAACATTTCTTAATCAAAGTGATGCAACGATTAACCATCACATCTATGATTGAGTTAACAATTTGAAAAAAACAATTACTAGTCCCCAAAAATACGTATTTGCAGATGATCAGTAAATATCTGATATATAAAAATATATTTCTAAGCCTTCATGACTAGATACGGGGAATCAGAGTTTTCTCCTAGACACTATTTGAGCGTACTTCAGGGGAAGACTAGATTTGTGAAAATGGTATTGAGGCAGCCAAATGTCCAGGAGTGAGGAAATAGGTTATTCTAGAAAATCAGCCTTAGTCATTTCATTCTTATTTTGTCCCATCTACAGTGCATGGTTTTAGTCTTTGACTCTCAGATAAATACACTAACATACTCCTACGCATATTGAAAAGAGACTCTAATGAAAGGCAGACATAAGGAAATGTCCTAGGTTGATCCCTAACTGGCAGACCAGTCCAGAAAAGCAACCTGACCTGATGTAGGAACAGGGGACTGACATGTCATTTCCTTCTATGTGACAGTTGCACAGATAGATTTTGAATTTGCCCCTTCCTCCTTAAAGTGTGATTCTTTGCATGTCTGAAAATATCTATATGTGCTAACAAATGTGGTAGTGATAAAGTCTGGAATAAAGAAGGATAAATTGAGTCATTTCTAGGAAAATGGATGCACCTTGAGAACATAATGTTAAGTGAACTAAATCAGACAAACAACCTTAAATATCTCATGGTTTCTCTTATATGATAAACCTAAAATATAAATAAAGTGAAATAAAAGGAAACAGGGAAACAGTAGGGATAGGAAAAGCAAATAGGGAGATAGTAGATCTTTGAGAGGGGAAGGAAGGGGGATGAAAAAGGAATTAGTGTGTGTTACATTTATGTACCAATTCCACACAAGGAATATAATCATTGTACTGCAAACATGTACCATAAGAATAAAAATTAAAATAAAAACCAGAAAACATAAAATAAGAAAAACTGGTTCTTTCTCCTCCTTGTAACTGAAAGTAGCTTAATGTAAGCTTTTCTTATCCCTTCCAGAAGGGAGCAAGTCATCTTCCTTGCTCATCTTCGTAACTTATTCTGCTCTGGCCAGAATTTTAGTGTGGTCTCCATCCCCTCCCCTCCTGTTTTATCACTTCTCAGCCCAGCAGAAGATATTCTAATTGTTCCCAAGTGTGGCTTCTAGGCTGGCCTGATGTGTGCACAGCTGCTAAGGCTGCTCTTTCCCTGAACATCTCCAGCATGGGAAGGACCTTCCCTACCGCATACAACTCAGCCCTATTCAGAGGCCTCAGTTTTAACAGATTTGGTTTTATATGCTATCTTTTTGTGTCAGTTCAAAAAGCTTTAAGATATCAAACTTGCCAGGCAGGCAATGCATTTGAGATGAATCACTGATCAGAAGGAGATAGTTTAATGAGGTTGTCAACTAAACACCCGAAGTGATCTTAAGTATCAGGCTAGACCAGCCAAATCGTTGGATTTTGTCTTTGTGAATCAATGTCTTCCTATGAAGTTTCTAAACTTTTTCAGGATATTAAATGTGTATTTGTCCTAACTCGTTCACTGTCAGTAACTATTATCACCTAGCGATGATTGAGTACCTGTAGTAACCTGGTGTCTTGAATCTCACAATCGGGGAAAATGGCAGATCTTATTACAGTATCTTCGTTATATTTTTACTTTGTTGCTTAACTCTAGCTCTTGGAATTGTGCCTGAATGTTACACGGACTATATAGTATACAACGAACAAATATTAGTTGAATTGATTATGTAGTTTAGCAGATTAAAAAAGCTAAAGTTTTTCTCTCATTGCTAATTCCTCATTTCCATCAAGAATGCTGCCTCAATTCTGTTAGCCATCGAATGAGAGTAGTGTACTTTCCAACATGAAGACAAATCAGTCACACAAGAGCCTAGAAAAGAGACTATAGGACATATTAAAAATAATTTATTTCAGTCTCGTTTCTCATTTTCCTCCTTTTCTTTGTTCCCATCGATTTCATAGACCCTCCAAACCCTCAGAAGTGCTTTTGACTGAGGCTCTCCACTGATCCAAGCTTCACAATGATAAGTATTCATAGTTAAGCTAAATTAAAACAGACACATGGCCTTTGGCCAAGGAACCTATTGCATGTTTTGTAACTATTATTATGTTTATTTTGCGCACAGTGTGATTAACTATTCGAGGTGGACAGCTTTATGGTATTTGGGAAGCACAGTCATGTATCCACCACCACAATCAGTACATTACCACTTCCATCCATCCTACATGATTTCCTCATGTTTTTTTCTGTTTTCTGATGCTCCCAACCCCAAATCCCGGCAACCACTGGTATGTTCTCTGTCCCTAGAATTTTGCCTTTTGCAGGCTATCATATAAATATTGTATGAACATAAATCCTCATTTACCATAGATAAATAGAAGGGAATTACTGAATCATATGACCAATATACATTGAACTTTATACAAAGTTGTCATGTAGCATACCAAAATGGTTGTACCATTTGCAATTTCAGCAAGAAATTCTGCACTCTCAGTTCTGGCTGATGTCGATAGATGCAAGTATGTGTGAATTCCACTAGGTGTCTAGTGCGATATCACTGTGGTTCAATTTGCATTTGGCTAATAATGTTGAGCAGCTTTTCACTTGCTCACATTCCATACATACATCACCCTCAGTAAAGTGTCTTTTGAAGGTTTTTGTTCCTAGGTATCTAGGTTTTTGGTCATTTTCTAGTTAGATATTTTATTGTTGATATTCAGTTCTCTGTATATTCTGTATGTAAATCCTTTGTAAACTGTCATTTGCAAATTTTTTGTCCAAGTCTGTAGCATGTCTTTTTGTTCTCCTATCACTGTTGTTTATTTAGCAAGTTTTAAATTTTAATGTAGTCTAATTCATTCCTTTTTTCTTTTTATTATTACGTGTTTGCTATGTATATTGATCACATTCATCATGCAGAATTTTTACCTGTACATAATTTATTCATTCTTTTTTAAAAGTTCCATGGATAACACCTTGGAGTTACATAGAACTTTTCCCTAACAAAGTCCACAAATACTTCATTTTCTTTTTCAGGAGGGTTCATAGTTTTATAATTTACCTTTGGGCTTATAGGAGTATATGATGGTCCATTTGGAGTTAATTTTTGCATAAGATGTGAATGGTAGTTTGACACTTATTTGTTAGATTGTGTTCAAATGGATATCTATCAAAAAGAACAACATTTATTTTTAAAATTTTTGTCAACACTTAACAATTGAATTGTATTAATGAGGTTCAGTGTGATCCCAATTTCTCTCTTCCTACCCTCTCTACCACCACAGCCTTCCCAATCTCTCTTAAGAATATCATTTCTCCACTGTATAATTTTTATACCTTCTTCAAAAAACAGTAGGCTAATGTGGCCGTATTTCCAGACTGTTTCTTTGCATCAGTCATTTTGCCTGTTTTTTCATCAATTTTCTACTCTTTTGATTAGTATAGGATTAGTATAGCCTTAAAATAAGATTTAAAATGAAGCAGTATGAGACTTCCAACTTTGTATTTTCAATATAAATATTTTATTTTTACATAAATTTTAAAATCAGATTGTTAATAACTACAAATAATGAAGCCTACTGAGTTTTTTTTTTTGTTGTTGTTGTTGTTTTTTCCCGGTGCTGGGGATTGAACTCAGGCCCTTGTGCTTGCCAGGCAAGCACTCTAATCACTGAGCTAAATCCCCAGCCCGCCTACTGAGATTTTGATTGAGTTACAATAACTCAATAGATCCATCTGCTATGTTGACCCATGAAGTTTTCTACGGAGTGGTTCAACAAAGTACCAGCAATCGACCCTCTCTTTCAACTCCTGCTTCATCTATCTTCTACTATCATTTTAGTGTTATTTACAGTTAAAAATCAGAGTGAAAGATTTGTGTGGCTCTATAGCTGATGACAGAGACCCTAAAGAGCACATAAGTGAAGTGACATGAAACTTAGCCACATCTATGGATAGCCTATTGCCAGTCCAGCCCAAATATAATATGCCAGCCTAATGGACAAAAACCCTATCTGACCCCAATACATGTTCAAGAGTAATTTCCTCAAGTTAACAAAGCTCAGAGGGTAATTCTGCTTTACCGTCAGTTTAAGGCATCAAGTAACCCACCATGCTGTCAGATAGCAGGATATCACTCCAGATGCCTTTGATATTTACATTTGTTTGGAAGTAGCCCCACACCTTCTCCTTGGGTCCACAATTACTTCCCACCCATAATGAGATCTAAGGGCAATAGGACTATGTCTTGCTCTAATATTAAAACGGAAGAATTCCTTTGGAGAACAATTAAAGGAATTACGTTTCATAAAGTAAAACCCATAAATTGTAAACCCAGGTGATTACAACACATGCCTAGTGCTTCCAGTGTTTTTAATCCAGATCCCTAGTTCACTGTGCTTACAGAGCTCTATCTACACAACACACACCTGAAGTGGCCAAGGACTCCTGCAGCTGGATCTGGGGCTTCACATAGTGTGGCTCTCTAAACTGGCTGCGTTTCCTTTCCAATCCTTTAGAAGCAAAGTACACTGGATATTTGTTTCTCCTAGATGCTTATTACTCACCTTCCAAAGAAGCCTCTTTGGATTCAATTTAAGGAGAAGTCATTATATTTACTATTGTTTGAAGGAAAAAAGGATGGTGGAAGTATGGATATTTATCCTCGAGAGCAGTGCATCATGGTTAGAAAAGCACCTTGAGTGGAAGTGGAGGGAGGGCCAGCTGAAAGCTTGTCAGGTAGGCTGCTAAGAGGCCTCAATGGATGACATGCCCTTGAGATTTGTCAGCATTTGTCCCATGTTTTTAAATGAACCCCGAAGAACAAATAATCACACTGTATCGACAGACCTAGAAGAGTAAGTTGGTTGGTAACAAGCTAAATATATTTTACACATAAAGACAAGGAGATTGTTTTCCAACCATGATTGTTGAGCATGTGTGTGGGTACTTGAGTGTTTTTTCTGTAGAGCACCATATACTTTGTAAAAACCTGTCTCCCTAACATGCCAATCATGAATTTGCTGAGCCTAAAGTTTGAGCAAGGAGAGAGAAATAGACTTCAAATACAGGAAAAAGTCTGTGATTATTGACTTCTTCATTTCTTTGTCCTGCTGGGTACTAGACACACATGGTCAAACCTTGCTTCTTAAACTCTTCTGTTATATTTACATTTTCATGCTAATCTTTCCTCTTTCACATGACTCATATTTGCCTTTAGATTGCATTAACATGATCGAATTATTTGTCAGACATCACTCTGCAACAGTTAAGCAGTAACTTCTCCCAGCTACTCTGCTCAGAATTTCTAGACTGCAGCTGGATTCACTTTATCCCATACAACAATCATCATCTGTAGTTTCTGGATACAATGGATGTCCAAGACAAATCCCAAATGATAGGTCAGGCAACTGGCAAGAGTATGCACACCATGATAGTTTCATCCATTCATTTACATACTTGATCTGTATTTAATGCATCTCATGTATTAGAAAGGAGATATAAGAATAATTACATTTATCTTACTTAAAGGTGGTAACCTAGCAATGAGATCCCAAAGATCAAAGGTCCGAATTCCTCTTGACACTTACTTTCCCCTATAGTGCCCTAGCTCCAAGGCTATTCTTGTGGGCACTCACACTAAGAGCTTACAAGCTAAGTCTCTAACACTAACATCCTCTTTCAGAGACGATATCCTTTAATTCTCTTGACATTTAGCATACATGCAAATCCAATGTGTCCTGAGAATTTGATTTTAGTGTTGGATCCTTCCTGAGGATGGTAATTTTTACTTCTGTTTTGGTCATCTAAACACCAGAGGTCATTTTGTAGCCAAGAAGTCTACTAACTTATTTTGGAAGATTGTCTTCAAATGTATCCAGTGGCAGAGAATAATTACAAGGGTTACTATAAAGAAGAATATATCTAAATGCTTTTTCATGCTGTACGTGGTAACAACATAGAATTCACATCATCAAACTTAACCAGAAATGCACAGCTATTTCTACCTCAATATGTTCCCAAAACAGATACACAAGAAACAGATAAGTCAGGAAATAATTTTGAAGATATTTTTGATAAACATTCACATATTTTAGATCTTTGATCACAAGAAGGAAAAAACGAAAATTTTTTCATGTGAAAATTTACTAAATTGAATAATTAAAACAGTTAACACCCAGCCTTGGAATTGGCCTATTCTAACTAATCATATAAAATCCATTTGCAGTGAATTCTAATTAATGCTTAACTCCTCACACCATAGTTAGTGTGAGTGCTAAAAATGCAATTAAGTGACTATTTTAATTTTCTAAAATTGTTATCACATTCTCTTTTTGTGTAGCCAGTGTTTAAATTATAAATAACACTTGGGACTTGATTTTCATATTTTTCAGAGACAAAAATGTGCTCTAGTCTTCATAAGGGCTAATGAAATCAATGAGTTTGTTTCATAATAGTTTCTTGTCATTTCTTATAATGGCAATTTAATCATTTGTGACTACACGAGTCTTGAGGTCTCTAGAACACTGGCGGCTTGTTCTATATGACTCCAGGAAAGTCCTGAAGGCAGCATTCAATGCCCACTTGGCCCACTTGGAACACAGTGAGGAGAAACTTGAAAAGCTAATGCTGGGGAAGAGGAGAAATTAGCAGGCTGGAGGCTGAAATCTGCTAATCCACAGTGGTAAGTAAAAGCGAAGGGAAAAAAAAAAGAAGAAGAAGAAAAAAGAAAAAAACCTGCGACCAGAAGCCAGAAAATCGTCTTCCATACAGTACTGATGGTGAACACAGAAAGAAAGTTTCAGTCATTATAGCTACACTCACAGAACTCAGTTGAAAATCTTCAATTCCAGGAGCTTGCTCCACATGCCACTTTATCACCTGTTAAAAATTAATTTTAGCTGAATATTTCAAAAGAATCTATTACTGAGAAACGTGACACAACATTTTTTTTCAATGTCTGTCATTCTTAGTTTAGTTAAGTTACACTCATATGCACACACATAAACACATGGAATTTTATGTTGTCTATTTTTCTAACTTTTCAATTACTAATCCCAAAAGCTTCTGTGTTCAATACACAAATCGCACATGTTAATAGCTAAATACATGAAGTTTATGTTCAGACATGCCTGGAAAGACATACACATGTGTAAACACATAAATACATTGGAAAAGAATTAGATCCTTTGCTTGATTTATAAAAACTGTCAGAGACACCCTTCTGTAAAAAGAATGAAAAAGGAAATCAAAGCAGAGGTTATTTATTTCAGCTCAGCTGTGAAGCATTTTCAACTGCTTCGCACTGGACTCCCAAAGAAGCAAGGTGGTGTAACTAAGAAGTTATCAGTGGGAATTATGAAAAACTGACCTGTAGCAGTAAAAATTATAAGGAAGCCTCTAATTCCTCCTCAGCAACCTTGTAAGTAAAAGTCATGTTTGACAAAGTAGTTCATGTTGAGAAACACCACCTGTGAAAAATATTAGAGATGAGGAGACGATGCCATGCTTGATAAAGCTGGTAATGCCAATGCCCATCAGAAGAGCTGGCTAATATTTCAAAAGCTCAGGGAAAAGAGTCGAGGGAAGAAACTGATGAGTTTGGAGAAACCACCTGAGACCATTCCTAATGAACACAAGTTTATGAGAATCATTCACTATAAAAATGGCACACATCCAAATGAGTTATTTCTAATTTCCAACCAGCCTCCTAAAGTTTAATATTTTTTCTCTGCTCCCAGCTAACATATTGGCTTGCCCTTTGACACTCATTACATGCTGTTGTCTTGCACATACTCATATGCATCTGTCTTGGAGATTAAAAAATAATAATGTTCCTCCATTTTTTCCTTCCAGTTTGAATGTCATATTCAATTCAATAAATATGCTTTGAGGGTATTTTCTGAAGCATATACTAGGCTGTGCATTATAGAATGCTATGGTTTGTTCTCTGCAAAAGTCATTTTGAAACTTAATTGCCACTGATCCAATATTAAAAGGCGGGACCATTAAGATTAGAATGAGAGTTCCATCTATGTGAATGAAGAATGTCCTTACTGTGGGTGGATCTGTTACTGAGGGAGGAGATGTGGATTTTCCTATGCAGTTGCTATTCTTCCTGCTCTTCTGCCATGTGGTGTCTCCTGCCATATTATAATGTAGCAAGAAAGCTCTCTCTGAATGTGGGCACCTTGACCTCAGACTTCTCAGCCTCCAGACATGTGAGCCAATAGATCATTGTTCACTATAAGTGATACAGCCTGTGGTATTCTGTCACAGCAGCAACACGACACACCGAGACATGGGCACATCCGTGCCCTCCAGAGCTCAAGATCTAACTGGTACACAAAGAAAGTGATACCTCACGACTACTAGTGCTGGAAATTTCCCAGAGTAACGTCTGTGCAGGAAAATGTAGAGGTTGCTACACCAGCAAGATATCAGAGGATCGCTGTTGGGAAGGAAGAATGGTAGGTCACCATGCAGCAAAGGTCTAGTTAGGAATATGAGTTGTTCATGCACTCATAAAGTCACTCACATACCTGTCTTTCACTGCAACCCCATGCCAGACAAATTCCTCTAAATCTTCATCAGTTCCTTTGGAGTACTGAGTTATTTACAAAAAAATGTTAATATTCAGTCATCTTCTCTTAATTACAAATTGCATGTTCATGGCAAAACTGATTTGTTCATCATTTTATCTCCAGTAATTAGGACAATTTCACCAAGTTCAGAATCATTTTCTGACAAGCTGCTCTAGAAAACCCTGATTATGTTTCTCCATACAGTTCCCTTAACATCCTCTCTAGAACCAACAGTACCCTTCTGCTCAAAAAAGATGAAAAACAAACTGTGTCTTTTAAGATAATGGCACTAAGATATGCCTGTTTCTTTCTCGGATGATGAATTTCTTACAGTGCAAAAGGTGAAACATGAAATGCTTGCAGAGTTTCTGTCAGAAAACCTGGAACGTAAGGCACATTGTTTCTAAGGAGAAGCTACAATGTGGGTTGAGATAACCTTTCTGTGGTTCTCTAGGAAACATTTCTTCACTATGAAAGAATGTTTTGTGTTTTGTGTCTCTGAAACTGGAAGTGGAGAACTTCTCAGACTTTTGGGAAACAAAATCAAACCTCTCACAAAGCACAGGGCTGAAATGCATTGCTAGAGGGTGGGATTTAGTATGAGTGTTATCTGATTTTTGTTTAATTTCATTGCTTAAAGGGCAAAGGACAATGAAAATGTACCTTAAGTCTGACGGAACTCTCCCACGATAAAATTCCTTTGCATATGTTTTTGAGAAAAAAATCAAAATTATATTTTGACAGCATTTCGGTTGGCAGTTTAAAATTTGGTTATCTAAGTGGGAATTAGTAAACAAGGACAATGTAATAAAGCTAGTCTATACTCTTTGCTGGGTATGTTGCCAGTCAGTCGGGGCTACTTTTTCTTGCCTCTGATGGAAATCATAAATCAATGAAACACAGCTGTGTTTGTTGTGCCGACGTCACTGGATAATACTGACTGCCCGCAGTGGACACAGCCTGCTGCTGCCAGCCAGCACCAGCCGCTGCAGCCTTCTGAGGAGACGCTGGTCGTCTCCAGCTCCTATTGGATGCTGGAGGTCCCTCCACTTTTCTAGCTGCCTGTCTCTCCTTTTCAGGGCCAGACACCCCCAGCGTGCATTGCTTTCTCTGAGATGACCCCACTCTGTCCACACTACTCAGGATAAAACTCTCAGGTAGTTTTACGGGACCTCCAGAGCTAAAAATAAATCATGAGCAGATTTATAGAACGAGCAAAAGGAAGACTCTATTTGAACATCACCTGGGTGAGAGTGCAGGGGGCAGCCCTTAGACTAACACCAGCAGGATGAAGGGAGTACTGCTTATACAGCAGCTGCAGGCTGGGGATTGGTTCGAACCTAAGTCTACAATTGATCAAATTCCAGCCTGCTGACTAACTCAAGTGAAGGCTCGTGACTGGTCTGAGTGGGGGCGAATTTAGGACAGTCACAGAGATCATGGTGATCCAGTGACGGAGAGGGACATATGAGCTGTTTACTGATGGCTGTTGTGGCTTTGGGGAAAATGATGGGGTTGAACGGGCAAATCCGAGATGGCTGGCTGTGTTCGTTACCACTAATTTGTGTCTGGAAGGCTGAGGATGTTGACTTTGGGCCGGTTCATTTTAGCCATGTCAGAAGGGTTCCCCTTCTCCTCGGCATCGAAAGTGGTGGGAATAGGGGTGGCACCGAGGCCCGCAGTCTGATGGCCCTTGGCCAAACCACATGCCAACCCAAGGAAAAGGGAGAGTCAGGCATTTCCTCCCTGTCTCAGCTGCTTCCTGTATACCCGGAGATACAGCAGCCTCAGTGGCACAGTGTTTCGCTTTTTGTAGTTCCAGTCAGGTGTGTGAGAGGTTGCAAACATACCAGGTTAAAAAGCAAGAAAGGTGTTGATGATCTATAGAAACGTAACTGGAGATTTGGTAAATGAGACAAATACAATTATAATAATCAAGCCTCGGTGCTGGTAACGTGTTAAAAGAATGCTTTGGAATTAGGAAGAAAATAAAATCATGCCACACATATGCTGGGATTGTGGCTGACTTTAGAAAAACTAGCTACTGTAATTAAATGAAGCCACTTTTACTAACTTGAAGGCAAACATGCAGATAACAATATTAGCTTCATCCTTCAGCAAGTTACTTGAGTTAGAATCTACAAGAGTCTACATCTCACTGATGCGTATGTGTGTTTGAAATAGAAGATGTTAATATACCACACCAGAGAGTAAGAGACTCTGACCTCAGAACAGCAGCAACTGGCTTTATTACGAATATAGACAGAGGGGAAAACTCTCTGAAGCACAAAGGCCACCAGAGAAGCGCTCGGAACAAAGGGGCTTCTGGTTTTTATATGGGTTGTGTCGGGAAGGGGATGTGGGAATTGGCTGGCCCATGAAACTTTGGTGGGGTTAGGTGTTTCTTTGTTCCCCTTATTTTGAGGCTATGGACTCTGGGGAGTATCTGGGACCAGAGGAGCTCAACATTCCTTTCCTGGTTGCAGGAATCCTGTGTGACTTACAGCCCTTCGTTATCTTACAGTTGTGGACACTGTGGCCTTGGAAGGTCTTGGGAGCTGGGTCATTGAATTTTCCAGCCTTTAATATGTCTGACTAGCCCTGGTTAGAAATGTTGGGTGATCAGAATATAAAACAAAATACAGCTATATATTCAGTAAATCGAAGAGGAAGAAACCATTGGAAACTTTGTATTATACTCATTTTGATATTAGAGCAAGGCCTTTAATGCAAATAACCCTGCATTTGGATCAAAGCTCATCCACTTAGTTGTGTAAGACAGTGAGAGGTCACCCATCAACACCTACTTTACAGAATTCCTGTAAATATTAAGAAGGTACTTTATACACAATAGATGTCCAGTAAAATTTCCAGTGGGTTGGCCTCCATAAGACAGGGGTCACATTCCCTGCTCTTCACTTTTATTATAACTTCTCTTGGTTGTATTGGCTTCCTTCCTTTCCTACTCCTTCCCCACTCCTGAGAGATGGCTAAAGCAAATAGTTAGACCATGATGATCCCAAGTATGGCTGCTAGGGCAGGATCTGATGTTTTACTCGGGAAACAACCAGAGAAAGAAGTGGGAGCATCTATTTTCAGCTCAGAATTGAATACACAAGGGACCCATCAAACTGAAATGGACTTAAAGTACTTCTTGCTCACCACATTTCACAATCCACTTTATTGATCCACTGAGAGATGAAGTTCACAGGAGAACACAGTTCCTGGGATGGAAGAAGAAATCAGCATAGAGCCATAGTCCTGTCGAGTTATTCCCAGTAACCAGAACACGAAGCTGACATCATGCAAAGTGTACACAAGGAAAACCAGCACACAGTAAAAACACCTAGTAAGGTACGTTGTTTCAAGAGTGGGTGTGAGGAAAACTAAGACCTATTACTAGGAAAAGGAACTGTGGAAAAAGAAATGGGTATATAAAATGGCCAAAGCATAAAAGCAATTAAATTTTTAAAGTCTATGATCCGTATCTATTCGGTATAAGACACTTATACACTAGTGTAGTCTCTGGATCCAGTTTTAGGGTATTTCTTGCCTCTCTAATAATTCTATTCATTGTCTATCTTGAGGCATCACCTTATGACTTATTTGCTTAGAATTCTTATGAGGGATGGCCTGATGAAGTCTAGCAACACAAGGCATGCCCTTCTCCTTTACTCACTAAACCTCTATCCCACAGTGTCTAATCTGCTATCATACCCATCTAGCAAGTGCTAATTTATATAATCCTAACATTTCCATAGTTTCCTTGGATAGAAATTGAAATTATTTTTAATATGCTTGTTTTAGTTACTTTTCTCATTGCTGAGACAAAACACCTGACACCCAAAGTTAAAGGAGGAAAGGTTTATTTAGCTCACAGTTTGTAGAGGTTTCAGTCCATAATCGGGTCTAAGGCAGGGAGGCATGCAAACAGGCAGAAAACAGTAACATAATCAAAGGAGGAGCAAAAGGACCTTAGTAGTTTCTTTCTGCCACTTATATCAGGCTTCTAGGGTGGTGCCAAACCAATCAGTGGATTGATTCAGTAATCACACGCCCTTAGTTCCATCATCCACACTCTAAATTCAGCCACCTCTGAAAAAGCCCCGTCTATGACCACATGAGGCTTTGGGGGGACATCTAGGCATAAACTGCAACAATACTCATCCTTCCATTTATTTTCTTACCATAACCTAGGGGTTTCAGGGTAAATTTTTTGAAAGATGCATTATAGGGGTGCATAACACTCACATTTTTAAGGAGTATTTCTATTAATTATTAATTTTATGAGTTTTATTATATTGAACAATGTATATTTAACAATAAAATGAGTATCAATTAAATAAAATATTAACTTTTTAATATGTCATGAGTGTTTAGAAAAATCATCAACATTTTCAACACCAACTGTTTACCTGCTTACAGAATCTAAAAACAAACAGCAGAGATAAATTCCTATGTGAACTACAATGAAAATATAAATAGAACTTTACCAAAGCAATAATCTTTACTTGAAATATCACAGCGAAAGCAGTCTTCACACATGAAAACAGCATGTTCCCTACACGAGTATTGCATGCACTGATAGCTTGTGTGTTTTGCTTTCCTGTGTTTTGTGGTAGGACACGCTTGACCTTTGCTGGTCTTCCTGTTTTCATAGGAGGTTCTTATGATGTTTCACCTGTCTGTTCACCCGTCTGCTCTAGAATTCTTTTTCAGAGTTCTTTGGCCAGATACATATTGTTCTTCCTCTACTGTAATTGATCATTTGTCAATTCCAGTCCCAACCCTTTTAAGACAATTTCTCCATGATTTTGTAGTTTTATTTTGTTTTGTTTTGTTTGGGTGCTGGGGATCGAACTCAGGGCCTTACACTTACTAGGCAAGCACTTTACCACTGAGGTAAATCCCCAGCCCCTCTCCATGATGTTTTGTGCTTGCTATTTTCTTTGTAAACTATGAAACAATGTAGGCATGACAAGTTAAGAATGAAGTACAACACAAACATTGGCCAACACTTTGCATTTCAAGTAACATCATACTTTTAACTTGTCAACAACATCTATTCTGCCTCTCATTTTGTTGTGAAATGTAACCGTTTCTGGCTACATTTGTGTTGAGGGTTCTCTATTAATTTTTTTCTGGGGGGAGGATAGTGAGATAGGGTCTTGCTATGTAGTCCAGACCAGCCTTGAACTCACTGTGTGGTACAGGCTGACTTTGAACTCCTGTGTGCCGGGACTGCAGGTGTGCACCACCACACCCAGCTTTACTATCAATTGCATTTTCATGGTGCAATGTTGCCAGTATCAATACTACCTTGTGTTCCTTTACCATATAGGAGGCCAATGTTATGTCTTTCTAAAATCCAAAGACTGTAGTATACATTTCTCTATCGGGAACTTGTAACATTTTTTCAGGAATCTCTGCTTTGGTCTTGAGAATAGTTCCTGTGAGGTCAACTGGTGTTCTTTTAGCAAAGGCAACATCAATGGGCAACTAGTGAATCAATTGTCAAATGTGACGTCCGGGTTACTTTTTGAAATAGGTGCAACAAGCCTATTCACAAAGGCATACAGTTTATTACTACACAAATAAAGACTCGGGGACTGTGTTCCAGAATAAATTTCTAAATTCAAGGTGTAAAAGGTCTTTGTCTCTATCAGGGCAGATATTTTTATACCATATTTGGAAGGTTTACTTGTCATATATTTCTGAAAGCTTCAGCAACCACAAAATAATGGAAAAGTTCTCTTTGTCTTAATGACTTTCCTGTCACAGGGACAAAATATCCTACTCCCTCAATTTAAAGAGAACAGGTTTATTTTTTTTTTTCATGGTTTTGGTTCATGGTCAGCTAGATCCAAAGCAGACATGATATAGTAGAAAGATCTGACAGGGGAAAGCTGCTCAAATCTTGGTGGACAAGAAGAGGAGAGAGAAGGAAGGAACAGGGCTAAAGAACACACCCTTCCAGGTCACATCCCGGTGACCAATCCTACCAGGTCCCATCTGCTACCAGCATGTCTGGCTGCTGCAATCATCAGTGAAAGAATCCACTGATGGGTACAGTGCTCCATAATCTAATTGCTTTCCCAATACGTGAAAATATGGGAGAACATTTAGATCTACACCATAACACTGTTTATAGAAAATAAACCATAATTTTAATGTAACACTGGATCATATGGGTCGCAGTTTATCTGAGATTAATCTGAACTTGTATGTTAATTCCGTAGTTACCCTCTTTTGGAAAAATAATTAATTTTGAAAAATAAATTACAATTTTTAAATTTTCTGTTTCCTGGAAAAAATTTGTCCTGGTAGAACTTGTCATCATTAAAAATCTAGCAAAACTCCTCATAGAGTAATGAGAAATTAATGTGGTATATTTAATTCCTCAATATTTTTAAATATCCAGGTCATGGTATTTAGGTTTTTTACTTCTTTTGATAATTTTTCCAATTTACTTTGTGACCCAAATACATCTTAAGTCCTAGGCATCTTTATCTGCTAATAACATCTATGTAAATTTCCATAGATGGAAATACTGGTTCCATCACAGAGTGAGCTTTAATGTCTGAGCATGATTTTTAGCCCTTGTAAGCCTCTGTTTCTTATTGTTAATATGGGAAGAAATGATGCACTGTATCTCGTGGTTGTTCAGGGGTTATATAATGAATGTAAATCTCTTGGGAGTGCCTGGTATGTAGTAAGCACTGAAGCTCACCAGTATGTAGTAAGATAGGGGCTCACTAGTTAAGGTCCCATAAAGCATTTAATCTCCAACCCAACTTAGTCAGTAGTCACCACTGGACAAATAGGAAGGTGAGCCCTTATCCTTTGTTGACATACCTTTTAAATAAATGGCCCATGTTAATGTTTGTGTCTGTGTTCCTGATGTGCATTAAAAATTATATACTGCAGACAAGAGATAAACATAATGTTTTAGGCATTTTGCTATAGGTGTCACAAAATGGACAAAAAAATTACTTTTCTATAGTTTTATTCCTTTCCTCTCCTCTCTGCTTAACTACTGTCTTTTGCGCATTTTCTGCTGTGAAAAGTTCTATTAGGTGTCAAGCATTTTTTGACAAGGATTATACTAATTTTCAAAAGCAGATCAAAATTTTTCACTGATTTTCCATGCTTTTGTGGAATGCCAAACCAAAATTTTATTCTCCCAAGTCTGAAGACTTGGAAGATTTGAACTTAGAACATGATGTATGGTTTTGATGTATGGTTGAAGATATTTTATTGGTAGCAGTGAACACACAGAACACACAGAGTAGTCAGGGGAAGTAGAGGCTCCTGTCTCATGAGTGGCCATGACTGTGTGAAAATGGGAGAGGATGAGCAAAAGAGGGGGAGTTACAGATACAAATCAGAGAAATACTGGAAAAGTTTTGAATGCCACAATGTGGAAAAGAAAAATAAAATTTGATGAGGTGCCCTATGAATTCTGATTTGAATAACTGAGAATATTAGAGGTAACACTTATTAGAATAGGACATATAAAAGAAATGACCAATTTTGGATGATAAGATGAATACTGCACATGGTGACAATTAAGTGTTAAGATACTACCCAGAGAAATTATAAACAGTCAATTTTTTCTTCATGGAAATATTCTCAATGCCTAAGACTGTACATGACATATAGTAAGCAAGCATGAACAAAATGAGCAAGAATTGGAAATAATGTAAGAATACAAATATAGATCGAAGTCATGCGTCCACTAAATTTCATGTATTTCCCATCAAAAGGATTTATCAAGAGAACCTAAAAAGCAATTCTTTAATTCAGTTAATGAATAAATACCTCAAAAGAGTCAATGCTTTTCGATGCAAAGAACTGAGTGTAATTTTGTGTTACCAGATAGCAAAACACTTTATAATTCTATAGTAAATAAAATATAATACCAGTAGTTCTGAAATGAGCCTTCTTGTTCAGGAGCTCAGAAAGAGATCCATGATGATGAAGGGAGAAGGAAATAAATTGTGTGTCTGTAAATATTTATGATTTATCATTTCAAATCAATTCTGAATGCAGAGACTTCTCTGTAGGTTGAATGAGGCTGTTCTTTTACAAATGGGGGTGAAGAGTGAAGAATAGAGTTTCTCCCAACTTCAAATTATAAATTCTAATCACATTACAAAACCAAACAGTAAGAAAAGAGTAAGAATAATAAGAGAGGGCATCATGTAGAGAAGGAGACACAAGCCACCTTTGCCCCATGCATACCAGCAAACAAACAGTTAACTGCAAATATAAGAGCCGTAGGAGGGCTCAACGTTTGATTAAAAAAATAAAACTGCTTCGAGACAGACAGAGACAACAGAGAATAACCACATAGAAAGTATCACTCACTGTGAACTCTTAATGAGGGATAGCAAACAGAAAAAAAAGTTTCACTGTGAAAGGCACACCTGAGATGTCGAGATGGCTAGGAAGAAACAGACAAGACAGGGTCTACCTGTACTAGCCAGGACAATGTGGAGACTGGGGTGGGGGGAGTATATAAATAGGTATGGCAAACGAAAAATAATATAGAGCATCCTCGAAAGTTAAGAATGGAACTACCGTACGATCTAATAATTTCACTTCGTTCTAATATGTAACCAGTATCTGTCTTAGTTATTTTTCTTGTGGCTAGGGCAAAATATCCAACACCCACTAGCTAAAGGAGGAAAGGTTTATATTGGCTCACAGTTTGTAGAGATTTCAGGTCATAGTCGGCTGGCTCCAAGTTTGGAAAGGGACATTGCAAAGGAGAAACAGTTCATGGTGTGGCAGGCAGAAGGCAGCAAGCAGCAGCAGCAAGTCTGCATTAATTCTCTCCCTTTATATTCCATCCAGGATATAAGCCTATTGATTGGTGCCACCCACACTCAGGGGTGGAAATTCTGTCTTCAGTAAATCCTTTCAGCTACACCTAGAACTATCCTGATCCAATTTGGTTGAGAATTTCTTACTCAAGTTGACACAATCAGTTAACTATCACAGTAGCTCAAAGTAACGTTTGCATTTTCAAGTTATTTGCAGAGTTACTGACAAGAGTCTACATGTGGAATTAACCTAAGTATCCAACAACAGATGAATAAATGTACATAGCAAATGTAATACAGGTCGGGCAGTTGGTGGATGCCTCACAGCCTGCACTCGCAAGTCACTCTGGACTATCCATCCAAAACAAGTATGTCACTCTGTGAGGAGATAGAGGTGCCATAGAAAATTTTGGGCCTACACATCTTCAGGGAGCTAACAACTATGCAATACCAGAGCACTGGAACAGTAAGCACTGTGTCGTCCAGCACTGAA
Organism: Hystrix cristata; assembly: GCA_004026905.1. NCBI lineage: Eukaryota > Metazoa > Chordata > Mammalia > Rodentia > Hystricidae > Hystrix > Hystrix cristata. The sequence goes on along the minus strand of PVJO010022623.1, from coordinate 4,015 downwards.
GGAGCCGCAGCACGGGGAGGGGGCTCTTCTGCTCCCTAGTGGCTGGGAAAGGGAAGACTCAGCCCCAGTCTCTTTTGTGAGCACTGGGCCTGCTGTTGTGACAACCTGAGCAGACCGGAGCTCTGAGTCTAGTCCAGGGAACGGAGATGGTGGTGATAATTTCTATCCTCTCTCTCCATTGTTTAGACAAGGTCAGATTAGGGCGCTTTCTCAGACCTTGGCACAGTAGAGTAAGCAGGAGACGGATTTGGGCGGAATCGGGGCGGAAGCCATCTGGAGTAACTCCTGCTGCCAAGGAAATCTCTGCATTTTCTATAATGCTAAGACCTAAATGACACTGTGTTACAGAGAAGCAGACACCTGCTGCAGCACTTAGCATGGGCACAGCAGAAGGATGAATGCAATATGGTAAAACTAAAACCAGGAGATGAGACCTGGAGAGAGACTCCGGCCCCCATCCTTCTGGAGGTGGAACTCTGGGCTGGGAGAAACTCAGCAGGGCAGACGCACAGCTGGAACAGAAGAGGTTTGAACTTGGGCACAGGCAAGGAGCCCATGAGCATGGGGTTTTACAGTCCGAGGGGCTTGAGTCAGTATGCAAATCAGTATAGCTCCATTTGAACCAGCTGTTGCTCCTCTAGATATGTTACCCAAAGAAAGACATCTTACTGTAGTCGTACATGCAGACCTATGTTTATAGCAGTGCAATTCATGATAACTAAGCTCAGAAAACAGTCTAGACGCCCAAAGGTAGATGAAGAGATAAAGAAAGTGTGGTATAATATGCAATGGAGTATTATGTAGTCATAAAGAAGAAGGAATCATGTCATTTGCTAGAAAATGGACATAACTTGAGACCATAATACAAATCGAAATAAGCTAGACTTATACAGTTAAATTTATCATGTTTTCTCTTACATGAGAAACCTAAAATATAAATAAATAAAGAAGATGATAGGAAACTAGAAAGTGGACTCTTAGAATTCAGGAAGGGGATAAGCAGGAAAAAAACAGAAAAAGAAGTAAAGGTATTGAAAGTGGTCAAAATATGTTACATGCATGCACCAATTAATTCCCAAATTAACATTGCTGTTCTGTACTGTGCGTGTCTGTGTGTGTGGGGAGGTGCAGGCTCATAAAGAACTCAATCTTGTCATTTGTAACAACATGGATGACACTGGAAGACATTATTCTAAGTGAACTAAGCCAGACACAGAAAGACAAATGTAGCTTTATTTTACTGGTGCGGGGTGCCCAAAAAAGGCAAACTCAGCACAATCAGAGAGTAGAGTAGTAGTTACTGAAGACTGGGGAGGGGTGGCAGAGCTTGGACATACAAAGTTTCAATTAGATAGGGGAACAAGTTGCTGAGGTCTGTTGTTCAGCATAGTGACCACAATTAATACCAATGTATATTATACTTGAAAATTTCTGAGAGTAGATTTTATCACCACCATAAGTATGTGAAGATGGATATGTAATTACTTGATTTAATCTAAGTATCATGTACCAAAATATCACATTTTACATCATAAATATATACAATTTTCCCTATTAAATTTTTAAAAGGATAAGAAACTACTAAAATGTGAGATGTTATTATTTAAAATACCAAACCAAGTAAAGCTTAAATAATACATAAAACCTAGTATTGCCAAAGAAAAAGATGCAGTAATTTTAATATATGAAAATAGGATACTCTATCAGAGAAAAAAATATTTAACAAAACTTTTTAAGAGAGGTAAGAGAAATATGGGCAGTGTCTAAGCCAAAATTAAGATTTTTAATACATGAATGCTCTACCTAATCAAAAATTTGTGTATAAATAATATGACAGAAAAAGAAAAAAATATGTGAACATATAATTCATGGTACAGATTATCCAAAAAGGCAATAAATACATTGAAAATATAGCACTTACAAGTTCTACTACATTTATCTGAGATAAAAGAAAATGAAAAATCCAGAGTAGTGTTAATTAGGTACAGTGAAACACAAAGCCCCAAAATATTAGTAATATTTATAGAATGTTACAATAAAATTTAAGAAAGACATTTTTGTGCCTAAAAGTAGAATTCCTGTACCATTAAACTGCAAAATTCCACTTCTACTATTCTGTTCTTCCACAATACAATAGACATACAAGAATATTGCTTATAGTATTGTTTAAAACAAAAAATAAATCAGAAAAGATCTTAAAATTCATCAGTGTATAAATAGTTAAAAGTTGGGGTGTAACTATATGTTACAATCCAATTGAGATTATGAGTAAAAGATAAATGGCTCTTCACATACTGACATAAATCATCTCAAAATGCTGTTACATTATGGATTCAAGTTGCTGAGAGCCACGGCAGAATGAGCTCATCTGAATAAACACAGGCATGCATATGTGACTGGTCCAAAGTTGTGTCTGTGTGAGTATGTTCTGCTGTGTATGCGGGTACCCCTTTAGATAAATACCCAAAAAGATGTCCAAGGAACTGGGGACTACGACCATTTCATGTGAAAGGAATGACTGAAATGAGAATAAAAATAGTGTAGTTTGTGCTTTATATAAATGTATGGACTTACCATCCTTTAGAAAGACTATATATTATTTTTGAGATGAAAAAACAGGGCTTTAAAAGTGAACACATGGACTAGATAGTTATTTGAAAGCAGTGACTTAAAATCTCTGCGATTAGAAGATATAATTTAGTAGAGAGATAAGACTTTTGTTTCTGATAGTATCCTTACTGGTAGATATGTCATCAACTGTCATAATGAATGTGTTTATACATACTGCTGAATAGAATGTCGTATCTCCCAGAGTTCCAAGCAATTCTTATAATACACAATTCATCAAAATTATTAGAACTTCAGATATCATTTTTCTATCTTATTGAGAATAATTTTGGCTTCTTAGAAAAGTCAGTAGTTTCTCTTAAAAGAACTTGGTGAATTAAAAATGAAAGTTAATGGGCAGGATAATGCAACAAACTAGAAGTTAGATTATATCTCTGGTTCAGATTTGCCCACTAACGTGGCCTCTAGCTTATTTACATATAAAGTGTGAAGAGAGAAACCGATTACATTAGACACACTTCTTAGAATTGTGAGATTTAAAGAGTTCTGGATTATCATCCGGATATAAATCTGTGGGATTTTGTGTCTCTGAATGCAATCATTTCCTAAAAATTACAAGCCCAGGTCTAGCTTCTCCTCCCAACACATCATTATTTTAGTGTCAATTTCTCCAGAAACAGAACTTGTGACAGATTTTATTTGTGAAATAATTTCAAGAACTGTCAATAAGGAAGTGGGGTTTGAGGACATAAAGCAGCAGGCAGTGAAGAAGAGTGGTGTGTCCTCAACCCGGTTATTTCTGTGGGCACTGGGGCTCCACCCCACTCCTAGTGACCTAAGGAAAGCGACATGTACACAGTACTCCTTGACCCCATCGCAGAGGGCTGCGACCGCCTTATGTGTCAGAAATTCTGCTTACCCTCTGCCAACACTCGGCTTCATGCCAAGGCCAGAACAAAGCGCCTCAGAGAAGAGCCTCAGAATTTCCACCGAAGCAGCGCTGAGCATACAGGAACACACGCTCGGAGACTAAAGGCAGGATGGTGAGACCTTCTGCCGTGTTTCTCCACTTAACCTCCGCTTTGTCAGGTCATGGGATTGTTGCACATATGTAACAAAAATTAAAAAGAAAAATTCTATGGTAGGAGTTTCAGGTGGACCAGATAGAATCTTCCATGTGTGCTTGTTCCACAAGCTGCAATTGACTTTCATCTTCTCCATTATCCACCACTCATCTTGTGCTTCCATTATCCTTACCTTCATTTCTGCTGGCCGAAGCTGCTTGTGCAGTGGGGTAAGCCAGACCTCTGTTTCCGTATTTCTTGGCTCTTTTAATCTGCTTGTCATCAGGCCGTGGCTGTGCAATTGCCCATTCTTGGTTGTCCTCAAGAACAGAAGCACCAAGAGGCACCTTGTGAATCCTGTAAGTTCCAAACATATGCCTCTG
>PVJO010022622.1:0-27678 GCA_004026905.1 Hystrix cristata | reverse complement strand
GCAAGAAATTGTGGTGTGCTATCGCAGAGTAAAGTGAATACTTTTGCACAGTGAAGATAATACTAACAAACTACATACTTCAAAAACCTAAAGGAAAGGGTTTTGATAGTTTTCACCATAAAGAAATCATAAGTGTTGGAGAATATAAATCTGTTACCCTGATTTCAATGTTACAGGGTATATACATGAATCAAATCACATATCCCACTAATATATACATATACACACACACGTATATAAAATTTTATGTTTTTCTACCAGTCAAAATGAAAATGAAATTTATATTAATTTATATTTGATTCCATTTTTATGTAAGATTTAGACAAAATTGAAGAAAAGAATATGAGCACAAGCAATAGAATACATTCATGTTTCTGCTAAAAACTTTATGACTAATGATAATATGAATACTTAGTCCCCGAAAATTCCGGGTGTCACTCATTTATCTCTTTATGTGTGAGCATATGTACATATACCTTGCTGACCAAATTCCACTAAGCTATAAAAAATTAAAATTTATGTACATATACATTCTAATAGAAGTTAAAAGAGAGATGAGTTTTGATAGAGTGTGTATGATAGAAAAATATCTTCCCTAATTCATAGTTTTGTTTTATCTAGCTTCTGGATCTAATAAATCATTAATAATATTTAAATTAAAATGTATTCTTCAGGCTGGGGATTTAGCTCAGTGGTTAGAGTGCTTGCCTTACAGGCACAAGGCCCTGATTTCAATCCCCAGCACCAATAAAAATGAAATAAAATAAAATAAAATAAAATGCATTCTTCATATTTAGGCAGGATATAAGGCTGTTCTAGAGAACTAGAATATCATATAAGTATCCTCATAATATAGGAGAGATGAGATATATAGAATGTACATTATGATAAAAATAGTAGATTTAAATTAATAAAACACTGAGACTTCTTTTAAAAAAAAAAAAAGAAAATAAGACACAAGTTAATTAATTTTCACAGATCTCCTGCCCTACTTCTCCAATCTGCCTGCAAGCTCCTTGAGAGCAGAGCCACACTTTCAGACAGTTAGTTTCTGTCCGCGACATGTTCACATCTTCCTCCAAATTCCTCCCTTTGTGTCTAGGACAGTGACTCACACTCATTCATTTCACACATCATTGACGGGGCTCTGTGTTAAGTGCTGGGAGGTTTAGTAGGAATTAGTTTGTTTCTAAGCCAGATTGTTTCTTTCTCAGTTTAGAAACAGGAGCCAGTACAGAATGAGGACAGGAGAGAGGAGAAACTTGCTATTATGAATGAGATGTGTGTCAATGCACATTTTCAACATGGGAAGAACTTCATCATGCTAATGAATTTGGAAAACTACCACGGCCTAACTTTATTCCTTTGGCTTGGTAATTGACAAAATACTGTCTTCGTGGCATGCAAGAGTAAATATAATTTCCCAATGTGCTAAATTCATTCCTAGGCTGTAGGTGGGAGAATCAAACTTAATGGAAAATAATGATATTCTTAACTAGATTAGACAACCAAACAAGGTAAAGGCTTGCTTGTCTTCCTTCGCCCGATAGAAAACTTCTTCCCAGAGTTTAGTCTGGAATATAGCAGAGCAGCAAGTCAAAGCATATTAAAGAAGAGGGTATTACTCTTTTTATTTTTGTCATGAATGACTCCTTCTGATTTAAAACACACACACACACACACACACACACACACTCACACACATTTAGATGTGAAGCTCTGTCTGTGGAGGTGTTACTTTCAGGACTGGAGAATATACTTTACATCTCTGCTCTAAAGCCTCATCTTAATTTGGGACGTCTTGCTATATTAGAACTAAAAGCATTGCCACTTGCTAATGCAAGTACAATTAGTTACCAGGTAGAAACACTGCAGAAGAGCTTAGTTTGCCCAGTAGAGTAATTAACTTTAAATGCTGCTGTAAATTTTAAGTGATTAATTACAAAAGAGCAGTGTAACTTAGCTCATCTTTGGTGGAACTAGGATATTCCATTCTGGTTGAAAATCATAAGAAGTACATGAGAATGAGTGTCATAGGCTTAGTTAAAAATATAGAAGTATATTTTCCGCTCAGATAAAAATGGAGAGAATCAAGGAAGAGGGAATTTAGGCAAACATAAGGTTTTTTTCTTGCTCTCTGGAAGGCGAAGAGTGTGCCCAGAGCCTCTCCTTCCCCTTTTAGTTGAACAAAAATTTATCATCTTAACTGGGTTTTTTTTTTTTTTTTCCTTTCAGTGCTGGGGATTGAACCCAGGGCCTCATCCATGCTGGGCAAATGCTCTACATAAACCACACCCCAGTCCTACCAACTTAGTCATTTTTACAAGTACAGATCAGTGATATTATATCCAGTCATAATGTCCCACACCTGTCACCACTGTTCATCTCTATAACTTGTTCTGTCCTGCAAAACCAGAACTTTGTACCCAGTAAACAATAATTCCACCTTCCCTCTGCCCCCAGCCCCCTGGTAACCAACATACTACATGTAGTCTCTATGAATTCGACTTTCTAAGGATCTCTTATGAGCTGAATCATACTGTGTTTGTCTTTCTGTGGCTAGCTTATTTTATTTAGCACAATGTCCTCCTGGTTTCTCCATGTTGTGGCATGTGACAGGACTTCCTTCCTATGTACGGCTGAATAATATTCCATTGTATGGATAGACCACATTTTGCTTATTCACGCAAGTGTCAATGGACACTTGGGTTATTTCTACATTTGAAACCTTTTTGAGAAACAGTCATACTGTTTTCCACAGTGGTTGTACTATTTTATATTCCCCCCAGCAGTGCTCAGGGTTCCAATTTCTCCCATCCGTGCCAACACTTTTAATATTCTTGTTTTCATAGAAGCCAATCTAATGGGTGTGAGTTGGTGTCACATTATAATTTCAATTCATTTTCCTAATGATTAGTGATTCCACACATCTTTTCATGTACTTATTGGGCATTTTATATCTTATTTGGAGAAATGTCCTTTTAAGTCTTTTGGCTATTTCTGAATCAGTTTGTTCATTCATTTGTTTTACTTTTCTTTTTGTTATTGAGTATTAAGAGTTCTTTCTATATTCTGGATATTAATCCCTTGTCAGATACATGATCTTCAAATATTTTCTCTCATTCTGTGGAATGTCCTTCCACCTCTGTTGATACTGTCTTGCAATGCACAGAATTCATAATTTTCACAAAGTCTGATTTTTCTATTTTTGTTGTTTGTGTTTTTGGTGTTATATCCAAAATTACTATTGCCAAATCCAGTGTTGTGAAACTTTTTCCCTGTGTTTTCTTCTAAGAGTTTTAGAACTTTAGGTCTTTACATCTTTGTGTGTAGTGTTAGGTAGAAGTCCAGCTTCATTCTGAATAATGTTGTATATGAGTATCCAGTTTTTCCAGTATCATATAATGGTTGCTGTTTCTCCACTGAGTAGTCTGGTAGCCTTGTAAAAATATTATTTGACTGTAGATGTGACAGTTTATTCTAGACTCCTATTCTGCTTCATTATACCATGTTTTTGTAGTTGAAATACTTAAACATTTTCTGTTGTGTATATCTTATAGCTGCTTTCTCTGTGGCTACCATGGAGATTACGTTTAATATCGTAAAATCCTAACACTCTACTTTGCATTTATAGTAATTTAACTTCAATAACATGTGAGCACTTTGCTTCTTTACATCTCCATCTTCACCCTTTTGAATTATTGACATCACAAAATTATCTCTACCCACCAGGAGACTCAAAACATACAAATAATTTTTAAAAACGCATTAGTCTCATAAATTATGTAGGAAACAAAATAGGAGTTACAAAGTAAAGTTATAATAATATTAGCTTTTAGACTAATAGTTCTTTTTTCATTTTTTAAAGAAACACATTAGTCTCTTAAATCAGGTAGAAAACAAAAAACTGTTGCAACTATTGTTACAACAAAGCACCCTTTATTATTACCCCTGTTTTGACTCTTACTGAGATCTGTTTTTCTTCATATGGTTTTGAGTTACCATGCTGTGTCCTTTCATTTCACCTGCAGAGTCTCTTGAACGTTTCTTGTAGGGCAGGTCTGGTGGTCCTGAAATCCCTCCAACTTGTTTGTCTGGAAATCTCTGAATTTCTCCCTCACTTTTGGGGAACAGTTCTGCTGGATACAGGATTCACTGGCATCTTGAATATTTCAGCCCACTGCCTTTTGTCCTCCAACGTTTATGCTGACAAACCTGCTGTTTATCTTACTGAGGTTCACTTGTACGTGAAAAGTGCTTCTTTCTCGCTGTTTTTTGAAATTGATCCTTTTCAGAAGTTTGATTATAATAGGTACGGTGTGTCTCTTTGGGTTCATCTTACTTGATGTTTGTTGCGCTTCTTGGATGTTTATATTCTTGTCATTCCTCAAATTTGGGAATTTTCCAGACATTATTCTTTCAAAAATTCTATCTTCCCCTTTCTCTTCTCTTTCTGTCCCTCTGTATGCTGGCTCCGTTAATGGTGTCCCAGATGCCTTATCAACTTTTTTCACTTTTCTTCCACCTTCTTTGTTTTTGTTCCTTAGACTTGATAATTTCCATTGTTCTATCTTCAAGTTCACTGGTTCTTTCTTCTCCTTGCTCAACTCTGCTTTTGAATCTCTTTAGTGATGTGCAAATATTAATTATTGCCCTTTTAAATTTAATACCTCTTTCTTGATATTTCCACTCTGCTCATAAATTATTTGCTTTGCTTTCTCTTAATCTTCCTTTATTTCTACAAGCGCTTTAAGAAAGTCATTTAAAAGTCTTTACCTAGTAGATTTATTATCAAGTGTGTTTCAGGGAGTCGCTGTTGACTTAGTGTTTCCATTTGAATGGGCTGCTTTTGTTGTTTAATTACTAGTGTGATTTTTGATGACTGCAGGCTGGCTCTGTAAGGGCTGGCATGCGGGGTAGATGTGAAATTTTGGCTGGTCTTCCATGAGCTACACCTTTCCTGAGTCATGGATGATCACTTTCAGACTTCCCCTTTGTGTGATTCAATATCAGGCCTCAAAGGGCAAAAATGGAAAAATAACAGGAGGAAAAAGAAGTAAATCCCCTGGAAGTCACTTCAGCTGGGGGCTGGGCTGGTGCGACAATAATGGCTGCTGTCTCTGTCTTCACCCCTGTGATCCGGGGCAGTGGTGGGGTCAGAGGACAGATCCCTGATATGTGGGTGATGGGTTTCTTTTGTCCTTCCTGGCTTCTGCAAACTGAGCCCAAGTAGTTCCAGTAACACAGGCACAGCTTCCAGTCGCAGGGCTGGGCATGTAGGATGCTGGTGGCTACTATGCGAAGAGCTGAAATTGACCAAAATGAACTGAAATTTACCATCCAAGTCTTCTCCTGGAAGACACGAACCTTCAGTAGACGCCAGAGTTATGAGATACTATATTCAACTCTGCTAGTGCTGTGATGGTCCAGGTGGGAGATGGATTCCTGGCACTTTCTCCTCCACCATCTTCCTGGAACTCTCCCTGGGGCCTTTGGCTGGAGGCTGCCCAATCTTGAGGTGCTGCTTTGGTGCTGATGACTTCACACCTGACACTAACACAAGGACATGAAGTACCAGGGCTTCCGGGCGCCTGGCAGAACTATGCATTGAAATACATGATAGTTAAAAAATCTCTTTAGGAGGAGTGCTAAATTTCTAAACATGTGGCAAAGAATGGCTTTCCCTTTTAAACGCTGCAGGAATTTTTTAAAGATAAGCAGCAACTAAAGCTCAACCAATCTTATTAATTTAAATTTTTTTATTTTATTTTAAACCAAGAGCATGTATTGGTACATTCTACATACATTGGTCACATTCATTACATTTATTCTGTACCTATACATGGTGCATCTTGGTTCTCCCCCTCTCCCTCGCCCCTCCCCTCTCCTCCCTCCCTCCCTATTTATATCAGGTTCATTCATCATTTTCCATATTTTCCCTTTCCCCTCTCTTTCCCCTGTTATCTTATTAATGTAGATTTTTTGACCAAAAAAAAAGATATCAGTTTATTTAACAACTTGACTGCTTCTGTCTAGAAAATTTGACCTCAAAGATCAAGGATGTGAAGATACTCAAGATGAATAGTGCTAATGTGGCTCATGGCTGTCCCAACACGGAATTTTAACAACTGGCACTCATTATAGTAGAATAAATGGGCACATGTAGCATCTATGTGAGGCATCACCCTCTCGGGTAAGAGGCTTTACAACTATCCAGTGTGGATAGATCAGCAGGTCATTAGAACAAGTGTTTTATTTAAGCCTGCAGTGAAAACTGGCTTGAGTTAGGTGATTAATACTTTGGTTTGAGGACAAGATAGATGAATACCTAACTGTATGGGGGCTGTATTTTCCTCATTAAGTCCCTTAAAACCTCTTCACTATTAAATTACTGTAGTGAAGGTTTTAGGTCCAGAACAGTAGAACTGAATGACAAGACCTAATTTCTAGTCCTAGGACAAATACTTTATTATTTCCACTAATTAAGTATGAACTACTTAGGTAGAGCTAATTTTTTATTTGAATTCAATTTAACACAGACATTTATTCTTGAGCACCTTCTAAGGGCCAGGAGACCACGGCCCTGTTTCAGGCTCTGCCCTGTCTAATCGTGGGTGAAGACTTTTCCTGCAGTCTCAGTATCTGTAAATGGATAAGGTCTAAATATTTCCTGGCATTATTCGAAGCTGTTGTGATTGTTATTGTTTTGTGTGTACCCAGGACATCCAGGAAAAATTTCTCTTCTAGCCTGGACACTGTAGGTTGATCCAAATGTCACACCAGGTCCTTTGTATTTCTTAATGGTACAGAAAACATGATGACAGTGACTTAGGTATTAAAAACAAAATTATCCTAGCTGATCCTTGTGAATTATTTGCTTTCCCCTCTTCTCTGATTGCACTCAGGATGCATCACACTTATTTCTTCCCAACATATTATGATTCCTGTGTCTGGGCAGATCATTTAAATTTGGGAAACGTTCAACCTGCAAGCTAAGTCAGCGTGGATTTGCTTTCCTTCAATACCCATCTTCCGGCTCAGTAATTCTGCAAAAAGAACATCAATAATGAACATATTATGGGGAGTGCTTGGAAACCTGATGTCAATTTGAAGCCGTCTCCAACTGGATGCCACCACCACTTGGCCGGCTCTCAAATCCTGATCTGGCATGTTCTCTGTCCAGCCTCCAGAGTGAGCCCTGTTATTACTAGCACTGGGCCTCCGTGATGACTAAGGAGGGTTGCCAGAAATGAAAAGGGCAGGCTGGCCTTCCCAAGGGCAATTGTCCCCCTGCCTGGCCATCTATCTTCCTTCCCTGTCCCCAGCAGTCCTCATTCTGTGCCTAATCATTTCTCATCTGGAGGTGAGTCATAGTGACTCTAGGCTCCTGTGCAGGGCCCCTGCTGAGCCAGCCTTCTGCATTGCCTGCTACATCAACAGGAAGGGCTTTCTCCTCTGGACCTGCTTACGGTGGGGGGGCTGAAGTTCTATTCCTACCTCATCCCAAAGGTCTGGCTCCCCAAGTCGATTTCTTAGTTTCTGCAAAACCTCTAATGCATGGAGTTTTCCTGCCCACAGTGCTGTGGGTCTCCGGTGGTGTGACTGGAGAGTATTAATATTGGTGATCATTTAAGATGCAAATGTTGGGCAACTATAAGCAATGAATAATTAAATTAGTTCATGGAAGCAGCTTAAAGCAGAGGGGGGTGTGTGAAACATTCTCCATGTATGCGTCTGCAATCTGTGTGTGTCCATCCAGAGACACCTTTTGTTAATATCTCCCCACCACACACACATGAAGGGGAACACATCCTTCTCTCTGAAGCCTTTCACATCACACTGGACTTTGGAGTACGATTGTTTCCTGATGATCACTGTACACTATTACATCTTCAGCAGCACCCTGTAATTGACATGCTACCATTTCTTCAGAACAATATATGAATATTCATGAGTGGGGGAAACTAGACTATAAATAGCTTCATTTTAGTTCAGGTCAGAATGCTGCCAAAATGTTGTAAAAACAACTTTTTTGGTGTGGTGCTGGGGATTGAACCCAAGTCCTTCATACTGAGCTACAACTCCAGACTTTTTTTTTTTTTAAATTTTGAGACAGTGTCACAGCAAGTTGCTAAGTTCCCCAGGCTGGGCTTAAATCTGAGGTCCTCCTGCCTCAGTCTCTCACAGTGCTGACATTACAGACATGTATTACCATGCTGAGAAAAACAGTTAATTTTTAAGAGCTTCTTGGATTTTGGAATTGCAAATGTGGGATTATGGACCTGTGTTAGTCAGGACTCTCCAGAGAGAGAGAACATTTCCTCTTTCTCTCCTATCACCTATTTGTCTGTCTGCCCATCCGCCTGTCTGTCTGTCTGTCTGTCTATCTATCATCTATTTTACTCTAAGAGAGAGAGAGGTAGAGACAGATAGAGATTTATCACAGGAACTGGTTCATGTAACGGAGGCCCAGAGCCCTACCATATGCAGTGCAGCAACTGCAGAGCCAGGAATTCAGTCTGAGTCTGAAGGTCTGAGAATCAAGAGTGTCAGTGTCTGGGGCAGAAACTGAAGGCCATGTCTAGAAGAGAGTGAGGCACCTTCTTCCACCTTCCTGTCACATCGGGACTGGAGGATGCCCGCAGCCCTTGTGTCCTCTTTCCCCAGTCTGCAGATTCACATGCTAATCTCTTGTGGGACCACCATCATAGACAGATCCAGAATTGATACTTCTGCAGCCAAATAGCCTGGTTAAATTGGACCAGGAAGTTGACCGCTGCAGCACCTATCTCACTGCCCCACCTTTGTAGCTGAGGAAACTGAAGTGCAGAGGCTCGGTACTGTACCAGAAGCCAGGAGGCAGGGATGCTGGAGCAGGACTTGGATGCAGGCAGTGGCCCCGTTGAATGCTTTGCCCAGTGCACAGCACTGACTGCAGGAGAGGATGTCACTGACATGTGGCTCAGCTGGGGCTTGCACCTTCTTTGCTGTTTTCTTTGAGTTGAGATGCAGTTGATAAAATATTGGCATTGTTGTGGGGTGTAAGTGTGCAGAAGGAGAGCAAACTTTAGCTGACTCTTGGGTTTGGCTCCTTTATCTGGGACAGAGGCAGCCTTGGCTTTGCCCTGATCTTGGTCTTCTTTCCTTTTCTCTGTCTTCTTCCCGTTATTCCTGTCATGTGGCTGAGTCTTGGTGTCCTATTCACATCCCCATCCTGCCCCTAGAGGCCTGGGAGGGTCCTTCCATGTACCAAAGACCCTCCTGTGCCTCTATGCCCTTCTGAACATGGGCAGAGTGGGCTGAGAACAGAGTGCAGGACACTTCCAGCCACCAGGGACAAGAGGTTGTAGATAAACACTGCAGCAGCCTCGCCCCTCCAGAGGGCAGTTCCTTACTGCTATGACCCCCTTGTTAAGAGAGCCTAACCCCTCAGTAGTCATCACAGGCTATGACCTTGGGCATCACATGCTGTGTGGCTACAGCTGGGTACTTCTAGATCCACCAAGTCCTAAGGTTCAACAGGAAACACTTTCTTCTTTCCTAGCAGTAGAGGATGCACCAGAAGGTGAGGCAGATAAGAATATCTCCCTCACCACTGCAGTAACACAACTTCTTGGCGATGGATAATTGTCAGTGGTCCACATAGGACTGTGTTAATCAACTTTTTGTTGTTGGGACAGAACACCAGACATACACAACTTCAAAGAAAGATTTATTTTGGCTCATGGTTTCAGAGGATTCAGTCTACGGTCATTTGGCTCCAAGGAAGAAACTTCATGGTGGAAGGGTGTGGTAGAGGAAAGCTGCTCATTTTGTCACAGTGAGGAAGCAAAAAGGGCAAGAGAGTCAGACAGTGAGAGGATGAGGCCAAGCACCACAATATACTCTTCCAGGTTATGTCCTGACCTACATCCTCCAACCAGGCCCTATGCCCTAATAGCACATTCAGCTATGAACTCACCAATGGATGAATTGATTGATGAATTCATTCCCTGTGATCTAATCATTTTAAAACCCCACCTCTGAACACATGAGACTTTGCGGGACATTTTTGATTTAAACTATAACAAGGACAGTTCTATTTCTGCTGAATTTCAAAAGCAAATTTTTTGGACAAGTTTTTCCTTATTCACTTGTGAAAGAATGCTCAACTGTAGTATCTGATGGTTGTCAGTGTGGGGACAAAACAGGCCACCACAGCAGTCACAAGTCAGAATGGATTCATAGTAGGCCAGGGGAAGACAAATGCGAGTCATTTCTCACAGAAGGGGGTCAGGCACCCTCCACATGTGCCTGGCCTCTGGTGTAATGGAGACACAGGTGCAGAAAAGCTGTGCATTTGAGGAGAGTAGACTCCACGTCATGTTGGGGAGCTCTGAGAAGCCTTGGTTTGGGATTGTTTCAGTTACTTTTCTCTCATTGCTGGGACAGAATACCCGACACCCAAAGTTAGGGGAAGAAAGATTTATTAGCTCACAGTTTGTAGAGGTTTCAGTCCACAGTCAGTTGAGTTCGAGGCAGGGCGGCATGGCAGACCGGCAGCAAAGTAAGTGAGGAATGCAAGGAATGTAGGCAAGGAATGCAAGCAAGCAATGCAAACAAGAAGCTAATTAGCTTCTTCCTGTATCTTATATTTTATCTAGGCTACCTGTCTTTAGGGTGCACAGCACTCCCACCCTTAATCCTAATACCCTTAATCTTAGTTCCACATCCTTGATCCCAGCAGAACCATGCCAGACCGATCAGTGGATTAATTTAGTAACCACACACTCTAGATCCAGCTATCTCTTACCACATGAGGCTTTGGGGGACATCTAGACACAAACCATAACACGAATCATTTCTAATGTAGCCACTGTGAGATTACACAGCAGAAGTGTTTTGCCTCGTAGGCTTTCTTTGTGAGAGTCTGTCTGCATCATGATAGATTCTCCCCAAAGGCAAACACACTGCTAGCAATGCAGAAGTCAAGGTGCATGGAGGCCTGGTAGAGTGTGTATGAAGGTGGGGCGGGTGCTGGCATCACGGACAGAGGGATGAAAACATGGAGCCCACTTGGTCTTATCAGAGTCATCATTCATCCCCTGCAGGGTCCCAAGAGTGGAGTGGTCTTCCCAGTTTCCTAGCAGGAACCCAAAGACGCTGGCATGGATGGAAGCAGCCGGGTTCCCGGAAGTGTGGGGACCACGTGGACTTGCCTGCCAACACTGGCCTGGCCACCATGGGACCCCCCATAGCTGTAGCACAACCACAGGAAGAAGAGGTATAGGTGGGTTTCCTGTGAAGAACTGAAGTTTTGTACCAGCCCAGAAAAAACAAGCCTCATCTTTTGCATCCCTATGTGGCAGAGTGAGAGAAAACAAGGTTTTGGGGGTCTCTTCCTGGAGAACATCATCCGGGCTCCTACCTCATGACCTCATGCATAGTGATGTCTTACTTTGTGTGGTTGGGGATTGTGTGGATGGGACTTGAAGGCAGAAGCAAGAAAGAAACCCTAGGATAGAAAGTTACACATGAAAATACTCTAACATAAAAATGAAAGGAAAAGATGAAGGGCAAAGGAAAGTAGGATAAATTTACTGACTTTTAGAAAGTAGGTAGGAGTTGAAGTATGTTATTAAAACTGGTATCTCAGGTGGTAAAAATTTAAATTAAATAAGAAAGCAGAGCCTAGGATACCAAAGTGGTAATAGGTCAAAGGCAAACATTACAACAAAAATACAAAATCCCAAAATACAAAAGCTTTTAAAAATAAAGAGAAAAATATACATGTATTTTGGAGAAAGGAAGATAACAAAAATAACAAAAATCTCATAATATTTTATAAAATATTGCAATCAAGTTAACATTCGATATATCGTACATGTCAATAATTTGCATAGCATATTAAATAGAAAAATTTGTTACAGTTTGGTACATAATGCAAGACTTATTATCTAACAAGAAATCTCCCTAGTGTTCATGTCTGTCTCTGCTAAACTCTCCCAGTCATACTGGATCAAGGACCCATCAGAGTGACCTTATTTTAACTGGATTGCCTTATTTTCAAACAAGGTCACTTTCACAGATATCAGAGGCTGGTGTATCAGCGTGAGTTGTGGGGGACACAACTCAGACTCACCAAAGAGTGGGTCCCACTTGCCGAAGGTCATATGAAGGCCCGCTAAAGGACAACACCTCCTTGTCAGGATCAAGCCTTATATTCTGCCTGGAGACGATGTAGTGACAGGTGTCAGTCCCAGATAAGGCCCCTGAGGGCACCCACACTCCTCAAGACCTCCAGATCTGGCAGACGCAAGACAGTGGGCCCCGAAAGTGTTGGATGAAGAAGGGAAGGACATGAAATTGAGTGAAGAAGATTTTATCAGTGTGGAAGCAATAACCTATAGTATGGGATAAAACAGCTGGCAGGAATCAACAGAATGGTGCTGATATGTTGCTGGCATGGCTCTTAAAATTCTTGGGAAAAGTGAAGGCCTCATCCTAAGTGAGGCGGAGTTGCCCAAACTGTCATGACAGATGGTAAAGAGAGGGTCAAAAGGCCCAGAGGACTGTGTCTAGCAAGCTGTGATTAACACAGCATCTGATCCTTGGTGGGCAGTCAATGGTATGAGGAAAGTGGTTTGAATCTCCACCAGACAGGTGGGTCAAACAGCTTTCATTTATATGACAAGCACGGAGGAAACATTCAGATTCTTTCCCAGGGACTATGTTCACTCTCCTGCTCTTTGTCATTTTATAGTCAGAAGGTATGTGGACCATCTAGCCTTCCATGTCCACAGGCGTCAGTGCTGGGACACCCCCTCCCAGGTAACAGAGGAATTGCTACCTTTGAGTATTCCCCACTGCCATGAGAGAGAAAACAGCTGGTAGCACTGTGGATTCTGAAGTCCGTACGACTGACCTTTGGGAATCTTGTTCCTTCCCATTTACTGGAGACTTGGAGGGCTTGTGTGTTGAGTAGAACCAGGGCTCAGACAGGGATCTTCAGCATTCCAGGCTTCAAAGCAGCTGATCCTCCTTTTTTTGTCCATTTCCTATGACAGATTAGAGATGCAGTAGTTACAGTAAAGGTGGGAAAAGACTTCATATGGACATGCTACACTTGGACATCACAGAGTATCCCCTCAGGATTCACTGGGAGCAAAGCCATGGCCGAGGGCAGTAGGTAACTCAATCATTCAGAAAGCATGTCCTGTCTCACTGCCAGCCTCTGGGAGAGACAGTGTTTATCCCCTTGTGAGCTGCATCCAACCATGCCCATGCAGACATCAGGTCAGGTGGGCGCAGGAGCAGCTCATCATAAAATGGAAAGAGCACCTGGCTCGAGATGGGTTTAGTAACAACAAACACATCAGACTCTTTACAGACAGGCTCTGGGCCATTATTTTGCCACAGGTTCTCACTAACATGCCCAGGCTGGGCTCGAACTTGCAATCCTCCTGCCTCAGCCTCCCAGAGTGCTGGGATTACAGGTGTGCACTACCACATCCAACTTCCTTTTGTTTTTGTAAGTCAGTTAACCATGTTTTAACATGCACAGGGCTGCTCACTTCAGGGAGAGTCATTTTTCATCACTTTAGCTTGGGGATACTTCACTGGTTTTGGTAATTTTCAGAGCATTCCACTGATTTCTTTTTCTGTGTCTGAGCTTTCCCCAGGCCTCTGGGTGACCAGCTTTGCAAATTGAGGGCAAATGAGACATTTCTTGTTCTCGTTTCTTTCTTGTCAGGTCTTGGACTGGTATTATGGTTTGTGTCTAGATGTCCCCCCAAAGCCTCATGTGGTAAGAGATAGCTAGATCTAGAGTGTGTGATTACTAAATCGATCCATTGATCGGTTTGGCATTGTTCTGCTGGGATCAAAGATGTGAGACTGAAATTGGGGGCAGGAATGCGGGCCGCCCTGGGGGCAGGTAGCCTAGATAATAGATACAGGAAGAAGCTTAACTAGCTGCTTGTTTGCATTGCTTATTTGCACACATTCCTCACTTTACTTTGCGGCCGGCCGGCTGCCGGTCTGCCACGAGCCTACTCTGCCTCGGATCCAGCGGACTATAGACTGAAACCTCTGCAGACTGTGAGCTAATAAACCTTTCTTCCCCTAACTTTGGGTGTCGAGTATTCTGTCCCAACAACGAGAGAAAAGTAAGTAAAACAACTGGCTACTGAATTGAATAAGAACTCTTGTAATTTCCTCATGAATTTTGACTTTGGAAACAAGGCCGAACAAGGGTAGATTATAAAATGAGTGACTATTTTACATAGACTTTATTTTTCAAAATTGGAGCCATTTTTAGATTTCACACTTAAATTTTCACCTGTCCTCCATCTGCCTAGTATCTTCTTGCTGAGCCAATAGCTCTGTCCCCTGAAAAGAAAGATGAGGATAATGGAATTTCACAAAGATGTAATCACATTTGCATCTTCCAGAGCATTTTCGTGCTCCCGGCAGCATTTATACAGTGAAAGTTCATGCACAAAAAGGCCATAACTAGTCCTATATGCATTCATTTAACAAGTGTTTGTGTGTCAGATGCCAGAGATAGACTTGGGTTGAGATTAGACACAATTTTGAAATAAGATTAGATGGAAAATTTCAGTCTAGGGGAAGAGTTAGACCTCTTCAATGCAGGGTAAAATCTATGAAGTTAGGGACAAAATTGAATGTCCTGGGGTCAGAGAGGACCGGAATCTGAGCCAGATGTAGGCATCCAGCTGCAGAATCTTCTCCCAGGAAGCTGGGATTCACAGGCATTTCCTTTCATATTCCTTTCACAGTTTCTTGCCCACATATAGACGAATGATATCTTGTCTGGAAAAGCTTTTCTGGTCACACTGAGGAGGAGTTATTCATCCTCTTTAGGTCTTATGACTTTGGGCAATGTGACCAGCATCAGCCTTAATTAAAAAGTCTGCTGAGATCTATAAACTGAAATCTAAAGTTTCATTAAACATGATGAGATATGATATCTACTTCTACCCCTACAGGAGCGCTGATAAAAAAAGGACTAAACATCAAGGCCTTAATAAATTTGGCTGAAGTTTTATGACTTTTTCTCTATAGATAAGTGAAGCCAACTATTTATGTTCCCTAAGATTTTTATGTTGAGACCCAGTCTCTAGTGCAATGGTATTAAGTGGTGGAGCCTTAGACGATTATTAGGTTCAGCCCTCATTCATGGGATTTGTGGCCTTATGAAACAGGCTGGAGGGGACAAGTCCACCCCTCTGCATGAAAGGACATACCTAAAAGTGACATCGTGGAAATACAGAATGAGCCCTCCCCAGACACCAAATTTGCTGCTACCTTGGTTTTAGACTTCAAGACTCCAGAATGTGGAAGGTAAATTTGTGCTGTTTATAAATCACCCAGTCTAAGGTATTTTGTTGTGGCTGCCTGAAAAGACAAAGACACTGAGTAATTGCTTTGGGGTAAAATCTTTATAAGCTATGGAGGAGCTGGGTTTCGGAAGCTATTCATAATCTCCGCTAAGTTTCCACAGGACAAAGAGTGACGAAGCAGTGATCAATTTTGGTGCTGCCCTTGCTATTGCTGCTCTCGTTTGCTGTGCATCAGTTCTTCACACAGCATGCTGTTTGCATTGTAGATGATCTTCGTAGGTAACAGCGATGGGCCAGCTAGACCCGAGTAAAAAGCTGAGTGTCTGTTGCCAAATCAAAGATTTGAACTCGATGATGAAATCTGCTGTGGAGCTCTTCAAACCTCATCTGGAACCTGCCTGCATTCCAGCAAGGGCCAGAAAGCTGTTGCACGGTTTCATGTGGAGCAAAGGCATCAGGCAGGAGACTTAGAAGACATATTATAATTGCCCTTCACATTAAGCGGAGTAGCCAGGTCCACCAGCTGAGGCTGGCAGTTGGAATGTGGGTTCAAGCAGAAGCAATCTTTCATGGCTGAGCTGCATTTTTAAAATCTGCAGTCCTAACACTTCTAATCACCTTGAGTTATCTCTCATAAAAGGCCACTGTAATCCTAGAGACATTATCCTGACACTGTATTTGTCTGCTGCTGCTTAGGCAAATGGCAGACTCATGTGGCCGCTCAGGGAAATTAGCACTCTCATTTGTCACCAGCCTGCACAGCGAAAGTCACCCTTCCCTTTCCTGTTGATTGAGTAATGGTTTGGAAAAAGAAAAGTGATAGGTGGAATGTTTCTCCTAGAAAACTGACAAAAAGGATTGACTACCTAAATCTTTACCATTTCAATGAGATGTTCCTTCTGCTCAAGTTAAATGACTTTGTCAAAATAAATAAGAAGGCACGGTTGCTGTGGTTGGCAGAGGCCAGGTACTCAGTGGAGGAAATCAGTCCGGAGGGGGAGTGTTGGATTCCCACCCACTCTCTGCACCAGCAGGAAAGTCTCTGGCCTCATCTGCTTCTTATTCCAGTTTAGCACAAACCCACTTCCTTCTGTTCTTGGGATAAGCCCTAGCCTTCTGGTGAGGCCATCTTCAGTCTCTTCTTCTCTTGGAATCAGAGCATCCGTCTCGGAATTTCTGCACTTTCAGTCTGTGCTGGGCAGCTTGGTCCTGCAGTTCTTCTCCCCTGTGTTGTTCTCCCCTCGTTCCATGAGGGTTACCTTGCTACTTGAGGTCTGCGCAGTGCCAGTCATGTCTTCTATAACTCGGAATTCTCCATGTCACAGAGCTTCAGGCTCAGAACACAACACGTAAGTGTTCGATTGGTTAAATCCAGGCCTGAAAGCGTACTTTCACTTTTTACTGCCTAGAATTCATTCTTCTTCTTTCTCAAGGTAAGGAATGATGTTGCACACCGTCTGGGAAGCCACTTCCTCCTCCATTGTGGGCCATGTGTCTTGTGTCTGATTTGTCCATTCCTCAGCAACAGTCAGTTTGGTCTCACTCTGCTGGCTGCTGTGACTGGCTTAGGGATGCACACACGGCCTAAGCCAATTCTCTTGGGATGAACTCAGAGCGTTCTCTTGGGTGGGAGTGAAGACCCCCATCTTGTGCCTTGGGCACTGAAGGTAGTTACCTTCAGATCCTGAGGAGAACCCGCACTAGAAGGAAGGGAGAGCACGGAGAAAGTCAGGAGGGTATCATTGAACCGATGGGCGAAGGCATGCTGGGGACTTTCCAATGTCAAGAACCAGTAAAATGATCTTCATTATTCAAGCTGGTCTGAACCATGTTTCGTTGTAACAAAAAGAATAGAGGAAGCCCTTGGCAAGCATCTCCATAAATTCTCAGTCCCTCTCTTATGGTTTGTATCGAGATGTCCCCCCAAAGCCTCATGTACTCATAGATAGGGCTCTTGGGAGTGGCTGGATCATGGGTGTGTGATGCTGGATTAGGGTGTGCAATACTGCAATTAAGGCTATATGCTAACTAAATTGGTTTAGCATGGTTCTGGGTGTGGATAATGGAAGCCCCATCCTGGCTGTGGGTGACACCAATCAATAGGTTTGTAGCCTGGATAAAATATAAAGGGACAGAAAGAGGGCAGGCTGCTGCTGCTTGCTACCTCTGCTTCCTGCCTGCTGTGCCATGGACTATTTCTTCTCTGCCAGGCCTCTCTGCCATACTGCCCTGGCTTGGAGCCAGCCAATAAGGACTAAACCTCCACAAACTGTGAGCTGAAATAGACCTTTCCTCCTTTAATTTTGGGTGTTGAGTATTTTGTCCTGTAATGAGAAAAACAACTAAGACAGCCTCCTAGTTATGTGGACATCACTCAGATGTGTTTTCAAATACATCACATCAGATTAAATGTATTTTCAAACAGAATTATATGTGCCATTTCTTATTTTTACTAAAAGCCCATTACTTCTAGAAAGAGAATTTTGCAACCTTCCTTCAAGAATTTGGGAAAACTTTGGATTAAGGAAAGAAAGCAAAGGGCAAATTTTCCTACTCTCATGCCACTTCCCTTTAAGGAAATTTCCTTGGAACTTTTGGGGAAAATGGAGAAAAAGTAGTAGTTGGAGGGAGTAGATACAAATTAGTTCTCTGCTTTTTCAGGTTCTTTGACTCACTGCTCAATTGCCCAGTAGCTGGATTCTAACTAGGTGCCTTCCCTTTCTAGTAAAGCTTTCCATTCTTTTTCTACCTGTGCCCACTCCCAACTCATATGCCAAATGCATCCCCTTGGCTTTCTCATCACACTCAGGAGTCTAGAGCAGGAGTGTCTCTCAGTTCCTTGCTGTGCGATACAAGGTAGAAGCCAGTAACATGCCCACCTCTCACTCGCAGGGGGTAGTCATTTCACAGTGTGTGTTCATCAAAACACCAGTGTCCCACACCCTAGATGCATATGATGTTTATTTATCAATTATACCTCAATAAAGCCAGGGAAAAACAAACAAGGAAAAAGCCCAATGAACTGGGATCACTTCCAGCAGCTTCCCCTGGGTTTGCAATGGAGATGGAGCAGGAATCACAGGGGTGCCAGTGGGGAAAAGGACAGTGGGACTGGCCCTGGTAATGGAGCCCAGTAGGTCCATCACTCTGACCTGGTGGGCGCCTTGCAGGAAGCTGTTTCCTCAGGCAGAAAGACCTGACACATTTCTGAAGGTGGGTGAGGCAGCCTTCCCCGAGGAAGACATGTGGGCCCCAGGAGCCTGCTCTGTCTCCTAAGGACATCACTTGCCTTTGTCCTCACAGCCTAGCAGCAGGCAACCTGTGCTGCTGGTTTATTGCTTTAAAACCAATTACAATGTGCCTTTCTGCCCCCTTGTCATCAGGGGAAACCTATGACACCTACCCCCACGACTGGCACGTAGAACCAGCTCAGTTGCCATTTTCTCATTAATTGAAGAGAATACGATAATTTATTAGGTGAAAATCACATTTGGCAGTGTAGAGATAAGACAGATTTAACAAGATTAACATTTTTACATACTTTATTAATAGGTTTGCGTTTGAGAGCAAACAAGTTTTAATTTGGGGAGGAAGACGTCATCTGACTAAGGTAGGAATTGTGGGGCTTCTCAGCCTCTGCCACCTTGAGAGTCAAAGCCTTTTGATGACCCTGTCTCTACCCCGTCTGTCTGTCTGTCTGTCTCTGTGCTCTGTCTCTCTTGGGCACCGTGATGAATGCAATGTGCCCAGCATCTCCACTTGCCTGTCCCCAGTAGGTGTACCTGTGTTCCCCTCACATCTGTGTGTCATGGCTGCTGGCTGTGATATTACACAGCACAGGGTCTCCCTGCCTGGTGACGCTTGTGTCCTTAACCGCTTGTCCTCCTGGGAGGGTGCCTCAGGGCTGAGAGCATCCTGATGGGTTATATTCACCCCTCATCTTGCCATCTAAAGTCCATTTGTAAGGGTCAGCTGGGTTGCAGCAACAGGCCCAGGGGACACTTGTGGCTTCTAACTTTGCTCCTGGTTTTACCCTTGTCTTCTTTCCTTACCTTCTGTGGTGGACTGATACGGTCAACGTGCGTAGGAACGCCCAGCTGGACCGAGTTGCTGTGGTTCTGGGTGTAGAAGGTCCACCTAAGAATTGTTGCTGACACAGCACAAAGGAGAATGGGAGCAGAAGACAGTTGCTGGCTATTTGCCAGGAGAAGCTCTGCTGTGGTAGGTTCTCCCAAAGGGGACTTGGCTGTTCTCATTGAATAAGAAGCTCGGGGCCTTGCTGTCATCAAAGATGGCTGCTGTTGCTTCAGGGGAGCTCTGGCCTTCATCTTTGCTGGGAGCATCATATCCTGGTTCCAGTAAAGATTTCTTCAGCCATCATCTGCAGAGTTGGACTTATACAGGACAGTGCTGTGGGCTCCCGGCCCTCGATTGGATCTTTTGGGTCTCCAGTGCATAGAGAGACATTCGGCACTCTTCCTGCATTCGGCTTCTGGGCGAATGTTGCAACTTGTAAATGTCCCGGGTTAAATCCGCTCTGTTGCAAATCATTGGCTCTAGAAAGGTAACTAATACACCTAATTTTTCTTTTCTCTCAATTTCATCATTAAAAGCTCTTCTTTCTTCTTAATGCCAGGCCTGTAACCAACCACCTCCCTCTTCTGTTCCAGGCTTAATAACTACCAGGGATTCTAAGGTTTCACCGGTACTTCTGGGCATGGGGCAGTAAAGGTACAGGAAAGACCCAAGTCACTGCAAATGGGACTTCTGAAAGAGACGAGGTTAGCCCATAGTTCTCCACTCACCACTGACATTTAGATGCAGATGTCATCTCCTATTAAGACTATTAAAGAAAAAGAGAGAGTTGGATGCTAATGAAGGAGACAGGAGCGGGTGACCCCTGGGGTCTTTGGCTGTGGGATGGGGAGGCATGAGACAAAATGGCATCTCCAGGAGTGTGATGCAGATGACTGGGGTGGAGGAGGATGGGGACAATGGGTGAGGACAAACACCTTGTCCTTCTCCATCTGGCTCAGCCCCTGCACAGCCATCTGTCTGACAGTTTGTGGCCCCTGATCTCACTTGCATCACACCTTTGGACAGGATGCTTGTCACTGACTAGACTGGTTGTCCTCATATGAATCTAGTTGTCATTAAAAATTAGAGGAATGTTAGTAACGTCAACACCCAGGGCTGAAAAAAAGGCAGATGATTCAATTATGGGGGCCCATCGCTATGCACGCAGTATGATTTGAGAAGCCGAAACAGAACCCTTGGCTTCTTGGTTTTACGGTGAGTGATAAATGAACCCAGGTGGATGACCATACTACCCTTTCAACCCTACTTGATTATGTTAAGTATTTTGGAAGTGCCTCAGAAGTGATCAATATTTTACTGGTCTTTTAGATTTAATTTGCGAATGGAAAATAATCATGAGGGGATGAATATGACTTCACTCTCCTCATCGCACACATGGGACTGAAAGGCCAGAGCTTAGCCGTGTGTTATGGGACTTGACAGTCCACACATGGCTCCTCCTTCAAGGGCAGCAGTCAGGATGGAAAACACCAACAGGATTCTGACTATCTGGGAGAAGACAAGCTGGAAGGGACGCCACCTCCAGGTCAGCAGGGAGATAATCGGGTGCTCCTACAGTTCTCGGGACTTGCTTGTTTCTAACTTCAAGTGTTTGCTCTGCCCCAAGAGCTCTGTCTCCTTCCCAAGTGACAGGTCCAGGCTGACCACTGCCAGAGTCCTGCAGCCACGAGCCACCAGGAGCACGGCAGAGGCGGACAGGCTGGGTGTGGGTCTGCGAAGTGAGCCGGAGTCCCAGGGTCAGGATGGTGCTCAGGGTCATCAGGTGACACACTATATGTAGAGGACAGTCGCAGTGTCCCACCTGGGGGCTGGCAGGCCGGCTGCCCTTCTTCTACCCCGTTGGTTTGTTTGTGAGTGGAGAACCGTATGTGAGCTCCCACAGTGCTCTCCTAGGGGAAAAAACAGCAGATGGACAAGGGAGTAGGCAGGACTGACTTGGCCTGTGTGAGGATTGAGGGGAAAGTAGGACACTTATAGCCAGAAGAATGGGCCGAGCACATGCTTGTGGGTGTGCATATGTGTGCGTGCATGTATACCCGTGGCTGTGTGTGCATGTATATGCCTATGTGTGTGTGTATGCAAGTGTAGACACGTGTGCTGTGCATGTGTGTGCATGTGTGTGAGTGTACATATGTGCTTGGGGAGTGCTCATATGCGTGTGCATCTGTGCTTGTGTATACATGTGTGCATGTGCAAGAGAGTGCTTATGTGTGCTGTGCATATGTGTGCCTATGTGCCTGTGTGTATGTGTGTGGATGCATATGTGTGCATGCATGTGTGTTGTGGCTGTGTGAGTGTGCACATTTGCCTGTGAGTGTGTGCACATGTGCGTGCACCTGTGCCTGTGTATACACGTGTGAGTGGTTGTGTGCTGTGGCTGTGTGTATGTGTTTTTCAGGATTGGGAAGCCAGCTAAGGTGAGTTATCAGGACTAGCAAGTGACCAGACCAGGGTCATGAAGTGACCACACCGAGATGGAGTGTGTGAGGGCTGATTGTGGCAGCTCTGCTTGCAGAGAAAAGGGTTTGGATGCTTCTGAGCTGCGGAGTGATGTGCGTCCAGACAGGTTAGGTGCTTGGATAACTAGCCATGAGCGGCTCCAAGGCAAGGCTCATTCAGGCTGATTTTCCTCCTCTTCCTGCCCGTGAGCCTGAGGCTAGAGTGACTTTCCATTCTGCCTTTTTCTACTTCCTGATATTGGCAGAAAATGTCTTTTGTGTCTCTTTCTGAGACCATCTACTGAGGATCCACAGCCCTGAATTTGTAGAAGTTTGAAACTTTTTTTTTTTTTTTGAGTGATTAAGCTGGTCATGGTAACACTTGCCTATAATCTCAGCAACGCAGGGATCTGAGGCAGGAGAACTGCAAGTTCAAAGCCAGCCTGGGCAACTTGGTGACACTCTCTCTCAAAATAAAATAAAAAGGGCTGGGGATGTAGCTCGGTGGCACAGTGCTTGCCTAGCATGTTACAGGCCCTGTGTTAAATCCCCAGTATGGTAAAAAACAAAAAGTGACTACATGAGGTAGTGAATATGTTAATTAGTCCAACTATAGCAATCATCTCATAGTGTATATATACATCAAAAAATAATTAAAAAAATAATTCTTTAAAAAAATAATTAAAACTTCCCAGAGATGAATGCTTCCTATAATTTAATTGTTCATTATCCTTACTTGTGGCTCCAAAGAGCTTGGGAGCCTGTCCTCTTAGAGCCTGTCCTCTTGGAGCCTGTTCCCAAGGTGACCATCACAGGAGAAAGAGAACACACAGCAAGAGACCCGGGGAAAGCTTTGAGGTCACTTCCCTGGACTCCTCTACCCAGGGAGCTGAGGGAGTTTTTTGTTTTACATCCAATATGCAAATGTCTCTGTCTTGACCAGCTTCAAGGGAAGCTTTGAAAACATCAAAACAGCTCTGTCTGAAAATGTACTTGCAGCCCTGTCTCCAAAACATTCCTGTTTAAGTCTTGAATATCTAAGCATCTCAGTCAGAATGATTTTCCTTTCTCTCTTCCCCGTTCTGCATAACAACGACTAAATGCAGACTTCCAATTTCTTTTTCACACATGGGCAGTGTGTGACCCCAAACTTCTCCCAGGAATCTCGGGCAGTCTTGGGGGAGATGTTTCGTGGCTGTTGTAGAATGCTACATTTTGTAATATGGGTCATTTAATGAGGCCTCTGTGATCATAAATGTGTAAGGATGCCAGGCTTCCAGGGTCTGGGAACCTCGAGATGAAATCTGTTATGGTTTAGATCTAAAATATCCCCCCAGTGTCTCATGTATGTGGAAGGTGCTGGACCCACTCACCAGTGGTTTCACCTACTGGTGAGTTTAGTAGCTGACTGTGCTGTTAGGAGGTGGGCCTGGTTGGAGGTGGTCACTGGGGTGCTGAAATGACAAGTGGCTCCATCAAAGGCCGCCCACCACCTGAACATCTGTTAATTATAAAAGAATACTCAGTCCCACTCCAGGCCCTAAGGCACTCCCCTTCTATACTAGTGTGTAAACCCTGACCCTTGCCTCATGTGCCTGTCAGCTCACGAGGTAACTGTCCGAAGAACCCCTGTGTTTGCTCTAGTTTGCCTCAACCCCTGCCCCTGTACCTGGTATCTTAAGAAATCCTTTGAGTCTGTAACTTTATGGCTGCCTGAAAATTTTGGATAACAGAACGTGACTAAGATAAACCATATATATGGTTATGATACTCATCAACAACTGATGTAAACACCTACCTGTTGTAGTGATCTAAGGAATTCCATTTATAAAATGTAACCACAAATTCACCGTATAAAAGTTCTGGTCAAACTTCAAACCAGGGTCGAGAGACCTTCTTTGCACTAATGAACTCTCAGCCTCTGGCTAATAAACAGACTCAAATTGGCTTTTCAGTGTTTGGTGTCTCTCCTCGCACCCCAGTGAGGTGACCACAGGGCGTCCCATTGGGCCGCCAGGAGTCCCACTTCAGTGTGACCTGGAAGGTACATTCTTGTCCCCAGTGGTCTCCTTATGTCTCTGCTTTATGGAGTCCATGGCTGAGCAGCTGTCCTTCGCCAGGCACTTCCTCCATGCTGTTACTGCTTTGGAGTCATATGACTTTGGGCTGAACCCACTAGACACTGCAAACCAAAATAGAACTCTCTTCCTTTAAGTTGTGTGTGTCAGGTATTGTGTCCCAAGGCAGAGAAAGTGACTAAAATAGCTTCAAAGAGACCCTGAAAGGCAATTCAAATGAGGGAACCTTGAGAGGCAGATCAATAATGTAATTATCTTGGGTTTTTCCCACACAATACACTACAAGAAAAAAGAAAATATGGCAGTGTGTGCATTGAGGCTTGATTCAAAATTGAAAATTCAAGCGGATGTTCCAGGTCTGCCAAGTTCTGACCACATGTCTGCCAGCCTTGTCCCTTGTTGTCTTCTCTGCCAATACTGTGCTGTACCGGCAGGGCCTCTGTCTCCTGGGCTTGAGGCTTCTCCCGTATGCTCTTATCCACACTGACCTTTCCCTGCAGCCCCTCCCTCAGCCCCTTTTCCCAAGAGCTCTTGCATCTACTCCTGCCTGGAGTGATGAGTACATCCCTGGGGACCCAGTCCACTTGCCCAGGGCCACTCACTCAGTGGTGGTCGGTGGCCTGGGGTCAGAGTGGGGCGTCTGTCATACAAATCTCCACTGAGTCACTGGTCAGGCTTGCAGGAGAAATACCACCTTTGAGGAGCAGGGTACCTGGTTTATCACCAGGTCCACTGGCTGCCAGTAGGTTTGGCCCGGGAGACACACAGTTCAGAGAGAGCACTTGGAGTGGTGCATTCTTCCTGTCCCCTCCCCAAGCCCGCGTTTCTAATGCGTCCTTAGCTGAAGGTCATCAGCATGACCCTTTATCAGAAGACCTGATACCTCTGCTTACCAGGGACCCAGATGCCAGAGCTTGGCCCCTGTATGCTTTGCTCTTATTTCCTTTGCCTTTTTCCTGCAAGATATTTTCATGAGTTTTGTAATGTTTTCCACCTATGTTTCTGAAAAATACAAAGCCAAGCCGAATCCTGTAACTCAATCCCTTTGACTTCCTGGGAACCAACCCAGCCCTATATTAATGTAGTGTTTATGCTCTATGTTAGAGATTTCCTGCCTGTCACCCAGGCCCGGGCCAGTCTGCAGATGAGGGACAGCTGTTGAGTGTTGCACTGGTTTAGGGGAATTTGTGGTAGCAATGATTTTAAGGGGAGATGCTGATAGTTTTCCAGAGGGTTGCTGGAAGAGGGACACTGCACATCACAGGAGTGAGTGCAGTCATACGGTCAACCGTGAGGAACAATTGTACTCTCATGTCCTTGAGATCTCGCTTTACGTGGACCATTCTGGGAGGTCAAGGGTGGAGTCCTCTAGAACACAATATCCAGTATCTAAAAGCTGAATCACAGCCACCTTCTACTTTATAGATATTTGAACAGCATTTTAAAGGTAAGACTATATTTTTCTAATAAAACTGGCATCCT
The DNA here is from genome assembly GCA_004026905.1 of Hystrix cristata. NCBI lineage: Eukaryota > Metazoa > Chordata > Mammalia > Rodentia > Hystricidae > Hystrix > Hystrix cristata. The sequence goes on along the minus strand of PVJO010022622.1, from coordinate 2,238 downwards.
CCGGAATGGTTCCAGTGACCCAGTGGCTCAGCTTCTCCGCTTCCCCTGATGTAGGTTTCCTTCATTGTAGACTTCTATGTTCTCTTCGGTCCTCCTGAGCTAAAATGCACTCGGACCCCTGGTTCCTCCTGCACAGTCCCAGACATTTCAGTGAGCCCTGTCCTTTTATTCTCTCTAAAACATGGTAAGTGAGGGTTTTTTTTTTTTGGTGGATTATACAAATTCAAAAAACCGATCAAGACTCTCTATTCATTTTTAGATTGCTGACTTCAAACTCACTCATGAAGAGATGAAACAGTTCCTTAAAAGCTTTCCAACTGGGAGATTTTGTTCAATTTACATCTCAATTCAACAAAGAAAATGCTACAAATATGCCTGGCTTACAACTGACAATAGTAACAATACCCCAAATCAGCTCCACTGAGTCACCTGACCTGTTTGGGACGCTTGGGGTGTGTCTTGTCTGCTCTGGTCTCTCCCTGGACTGCTTCGGGAGCCCAAGTCCACCCTGTCCTGTCCTGCCTCACGGTGGCCTTCAGTGCCCATTTTCAAGGCCACTGTGCCCTCTGAGATGTTCCCACACTGCACAGCCATGCTGAGTGGTCTTCCAGCCCAGACGGTTTCTTTTTTTTTCTTTTCATTTTAACAAAAACAAACAAGACATTAGCTTATTTTAAGGAGGAAAACTGAAAATAAATATAAGGCCTTTGTTTAAAATGAACATGAGCTATATGATAGAAAATAAAATCGTGCTAGATCTTTTTTGCTATCCTCTTTGTGAAACTTTTGGATCCATTCTGTAATGTCCACACAGCACCAGTTAAGGGAGTTCTGCACTCTCACAGTAATAATTGCTGCTGGGCAGGGACAGTGGAGCCCAAACTGCTATAGGTGACAGTGGGAGTCCATCTTGGCGCGTCCAGGGTCCTTGCTACCCGTGCAGACTCACCTGTGAGAGATGCTTCCTAAGCCTCCTTCTTCCATGCGGGGGAGGAGTGGCAAGGTGGTACCTGCCAGGTCTGCACACGACTGCGTGTGTCATTGAGTTTGTTGGCTTGCGTGTGGCTGCTTTTCATCTATTTTTCATCCAGTTCTGTTCAAAAGAAGGTGCCTTCATTTCCCTGATGAGATGAGCCTCTTCTGCTGGCTTCTGAAGCTCCTGTCATCTTTGCTTTCTCAGGTTGTCGGATGACGGATGTTCACTTTCTCCGGTGGTATTTGAATCTGTTGCAGACAGACTTCCAAAAGCTGTCACCCCGTGGACCCCTCACGACAGGGAGCCTTGCTGTTTCACACTGCCACCGTTTTGTTTTCCAGGCTGGTCACTCTTTAGAGGGGATGAGGTTTAAATGAGGATGAGAAAGAAAATGTCTTAGACTTTTTCTGTCAAGTTGCTACCTTTCTGTGTTTTCTGCTTTATTATTGCTATCACCTTTCAGGACAGAATTAGTTTCTGATTTCAAATATTATTAATAATGCTAATGCTAATAATAAATTTGTTGCATAGCCACCACTCCAGCCTACATTTGCATGGCTCTTTAGCCTTTTCAGGGGGCCTCTGCATGGGTTGTAACAGCAGCCTTAGGAGGAAGGCATTGGAGAGGTGGTCAGAGTTTGACATTAGGACTCAAAGATCCTCCCTTAGGAAAGCTCACAAAACCACACCTTTGATAGCTTTACTCAACCACTATCTTTTCTGTTTTCTCTGTGTCTATATCTTCACTGTAAATACTCTGAAAAGTTGACATAGCTAGCTCAGGAAATACACAATTTAAACATTATTCTTAGTGAACATTGTATCCTGCCCACATAGATATGCAGGCATCTCTAGAGGAAGGCCTATCCTGGTACTGCTTACTAGGAGATACATATATATCCTATGGGTTTTTTTTTTTTTTTCGGGTGCTGGGGATCGAACTCAGGGCCTTGTGCTTGCTAGGGAAGTACTCTACCACTGAGCTAAATCCCCAACCCCCACCATATATATTTTTACAAGTCAAGTTTATTGAAGTATATCGTGTATACACAGTGAAATAAGATGTACAGTTCTATGAATTCTAACAAATATGTACAATTTGTAATCATCAGTGCAATCCAGTTATGAAATATTTTTATCACCCCAAAGAGTTCCCTCATGTTTCTTCAAGTTTGTAGTCAGTATCCCAACTCACCTCCTGATTTTGGTAAATATTAATCGGATTTTGGCTCTTAGAGCCTGCCTTTTTCATTTTTTTTTTT